>CAUYRT010010950.1:0-11350 GCA_963574885.1 Lepilemur ruficaudatus | reverse complement strand
AAAAACTAAATGTTTTTAATCGAAGTCTTCATATCTTAAGGTCTCTCCCTCACCTTGTGTACAAGTCATTTTTACTTGAGGGCCTCTATAAATATTGGGATCACAAAAATGGCTCACTTCCACTCATATCCATATTTCAGAATAATTCTCGTAACATCAACACAGATGTTTCTTTTTTCATTAACTATAATATCTACCTATTTGATACTGCAACATCAAATCAATCTCAGCCACTCTTTGTTAATAAAGAAGACGTTGGATTCTGAAGCCAGACTCAGATTCCTATATTACAACCCTGCTTATTGTTTCAACAGAGGAGCTTTGGGTGCCAAGTGTGTGGGAAGACTATTTATCTTATTTTCACAGATCAGAAAGCTGATGCATAGCGATTAAATTATATTTATGAGGTCAATGAAAATATCAACAGAAATGTGATGAGCCAATGCTGCCTTCCACAAAAGGTTTAAAAATAATTTAGATTTCCACATGATATGTAACTACTATTTTATATATTCATGCCTTTTGCTTCAGCTCTAATTCAGACTCTCAAACATTTTATCAGATTGACAGGAAATTCCCAAGCACAGTTTGCTAATTGATCTTAGAGCATAAAATCCAAAGAAGTCGCATAGATATATACACATCTGTATTTTTTAAATTTAATGAATGTATACCTCTAACATGCACAGTGTCATCTCTGCTTTGCTAAGTAAACTTGAAAGTATTACATTTGTTTTTAGGTAAGGACTAAACTGCAGAAATATAAATACACTTCTCAGCTCAGTTCTGACAGCTATTTTCTGGCCATTTTAAGGATGCTACCAATTGTCCTGGATGGAAAATTTGGGTGTAGCTATTTCTTTTCTAATCATTAAGAACCTTAATGATTCCAGCAGAAGCTTGATTCTTTTTTTAGGACATGCATATGAACAATTCCTATATCTTGCTGAATTTTAGTAAAATGATTAGATGTCTTTTAGTGCAAGTGAATAGCCATTTCTACCTATTAACCTAATATTCTTAAAAATACTTAACTGAAATTTCAGATTTGAATTAAAGTCAAGAAAGTAGCGTTTGTAGCATCTGCCTGCAGTGCGTGTGTGTGAGAGAGAAAGCAAATAAGCCAAAAATGAAGATTTTGCAGCCCAGCCTCAGACGGATGCCTCAGAAAGTTTTTCGTCCAACTGCATTTTCTCCAGTTAGCATACCATGTACCGTGTGTGAAAACACTCGCGTATAAACAGGAATTGGAGCTCAGCAACACTTCTGCTTACTTTCTCTTCCTCCCCCCCCCCACCGCCCTCCCCTCCCCAAGTCTTTTTGCTTCCTAATCTGCCAAATCAAATGCTAAATCAGGAGCAATAGGCCTACAATTAGCTTTTTCAATTAAAATATAGAGTTCAAAGTTGACTCCAGAGTGAGTAATTGCTTTTGAAAACCGCAACCAGCAGGCAGCTGCCAGATTATTACAACAGTTTATTTAACCTCAAAACATCTGATCAATTTTATTATCTCAGCAGAAGGGAGATATCCCGGAGAGTAGGATTTTAAATATACTATGCATCCTAGATGTCAGAGAGAAAATTAAAAGTCTTCAACACCATAAATATTCTTTTGCCGTCACCTTGCTGAGAAAACAAACTCAAACCACACTTTCTTCATTCGAAAGTCAACAGAAACGAAGAACATTGTGACATTCAGCTGGGGTGGGAGTGTGGAGAAGGGGCCAGGAACAGACAATTTACAAAATTACAAGGTTTAAAAACATTCAAACATCCGGCTCATGATGTTTGGAGTTTTTTATTCATCCAGAAAGGAGACAGGGAGAGGGCTGCCAACCTCACCAAAACAAAGAGTTTCACGTTTCAAGAATCCTGATTTGGCTGCCCCTACACTGTTAACCTTATTATTCTGAAATCTGCTCTATGGCTCCAGTAATGCAATGGATTGAAACCTTGGTAATATATAAATAGACTGAAGGGCTCTCGGAGCTCCTGCCTCCACAGAATGGCACGTCTAGGAATGTCTCCCCACTCCTTTTTCCTGACCCTACCAGCCACAGATCACCAGGCCTTCCCAAAAGATCCTTGGATTCAGTCCTGCAATGCCTCTGCAAGACCACTGGAACGTAACACATTAAGCAGGTTGTATTGATTAGCCCACCCCCAGCAGGCCCCAGTCCTCATGAAAGAGGCAATATTGGGCAAGAACATAGACTCTTTAGCAGTCTTTCTGGATTTTAATTCCAGCTTTGCCATTTACTATTGAGCTTCAGAAAATTACTTAACTTCACTGTTGTTCATTTTCCTCACCTATAACTTCATAGCTTTGTTGTGAAGATCGAAGGATTATCATGTAAAGCGCTTAGAACTGTGCCTGACACAAAAGGAAGTGCTATATAAGTTCTAGCTGTGGGTTTTTATCAATCACTCAGGGTTCAGGCTTTAGTTCCTGTTAGCTCTGGGCCTTGCCCATTAGATGGTTTTAGCCACTCTCAGACCCAGCTCCCAGCTCTTGGAGTATCTCTTCAAGATACGCTGGTTCAAACAGATAGCTACCTGGGCTGTACTCATGCTCCTACTTTAAGATCATGTAATTGGAAAGCTTATACACAATCACAAACCTCTCCTATTTCCAGAAATTTAACCATCTTGAACAATGTCCCAGATGGACCCAGAATATGAGTAACTCCCAACTATAGTTGCCTCCAAAATATATCATCATTCATTTCTAGAGGGGGGTAGCTAGATACTAATGCCCATCTCTGCATTTGAAGAATATTAACATTGCATTTTTTTCCTGACCATTTCAACAAATGTCAACTTAACAGAAAAATAAATCTTCTCAGGACAAGACAATTTAGAAAGCATTCATAAGAAATGGACCATTCATTTCTACAAAGAGACACTTCAGTGTCCCAAAAACCTTGAGAACACGGTCTAAATGCTTTTTTCTTTGTGTTTTATTTTCTGTGATCGTCTTTTATGTCTATTCCCCAATACCATTCCCTTTTCCCTCTGGAACCATTCTAGTGCATTTGATATCCTTGAATTGCTACGAATTTATATATAATATGCGGTATTTTGTGTGTATTTTAATGTAAAGTGCATTGATTTACAACCTAAAAATCAACACAGGTTGATTTATAAAGATTCTGATTCATTCTGTTTATTATTTTTATTCATTCAACACAGTGTCCTAATGATATATTCATGCTATTTTGCCTGCATCTAATTTGTTGTTTTTAATTACTCCAGAGTACTCCAGGGTGTGTGCCCATTACATTTTTACCTAACCATTCAATGCTTGCCATTTAGTAACAACAAAGATTTTAATATACAATAATTAATCTCATATTCGATAAAACTGATCTAAAGTCACAGTGATTCTGGTAATTCAGTGAGGGAATGTTTTTCCCTCCAATCTTTTATGTAACAGTTTTCCACCTGAATTATCAAGACAAATGATTCTCTTTCACTTTCTAGTAAAGATACACTCAGAGAAATTAGCACTTTTCTTTTGAAATCTGGTTGTTGGCAGCCAACATGTTTTGTTGATAAAAATAAATATCTTTCAGAGATACTGAATACAAAATACAAACATCTTAAAAGCTTTTTGGAAATGGGCCATGAAAAAAATGTAAATAATAACAGGCTAGCTGTATACTCACTTGTTTGTAGGATTTTATTTATAAAAATGTAGGAAATGCACAAGATCCCAAAGATATTTATCCAAGTTTCTGCATCGCAGCACTATTTGATATAATGAAATACTGGAAACAGTATAAATCTCTATTAGTAAGAAACTAGGGTCTAAATAAAATAGGGGATTTTATGCAACTATATAAAAATGAAGTAATCCTGTATGTACTGACACAGAAACATCTTAAAAATACATTGTTAGTAGAAAAGGCAAATCACTGAAGAATATTTTTCAGGACTCCATTTTTGTAAAAAAATGAAAGAAATAAGCACATGTATATATATACAGGATTGCACGTTCTAGAAAATATCTGGAAAGATTCAAACTGCACAGAAAGACAACACGTCTAAGGGAAACGAAAAAACATATTTGTTTACCTTCAATTTTTTCATTTTTTTAAAAAACTCTTTTCCACAAGAATTGTTTGCTTTGGATATTTACCTTTAATTTTTATCCTTCAGTGCCATTTACATATTTTGGTTGTTTACAACCAGTATGTATTAATTTCATACCGAACTTTCCCAAATATGAATAAAGTACGATGACAGAGCCTGGCTTCTGAGGTAGGTTGGAGATATGGTTTTACTTACAAATGGGAGTAATGGGGGAGCCGAACTGGTCCTAGAAACATTAGCAGACGTAAGAAAGAAGGTAAAAAGCAGGTCAAGGAATCAGCCCTATCCCAATCACTTATTAACAGACGATGTACAATCAAAATAAATTAGCTGTTTCCACTTTGACAAATCACTTGCAAAGGTGTGTGTTTGAGCTAATGCAATGGAAAAGAGAGAGAAAACATTTTCATTTAAGTAGAAGAAACGATTTTCAGTGAACTGGAGGAGCTAGGGAAAAACTCTTTTGTGGCCATTGATGTGAACAATAGGTAACTAAAAAAGGAAATCAGTTAGAAACAGTTCTTAAATAGTTAAGATGTTAAGAAATTGTCTTATTAAAAATAAATTTGAAATAATCCACACATATGCTTCTTTTCCTTGATGAAAATTATGTAATCCAAATTTAAAATGTATTTTACCATATAAAAAGTTATAATTTTTAATAAAGATTTTACTTTTGTACATTTTAAATACTGTTTCATTGTTCAATGTTTCAAAATAGATTATATAAATTATTTTTAGTTTTTCTCCAAATGGTCAAACATAAAAAGTACAATCCAAAACAGAACTTGGAGACCTATGTCAGAATTTGACCATATTTTAAATTATTTACAGAAACCAGGACAAACATATAAAATTTTAATGGAAATATGAAAAAAAACGTGTTAAAATTCAGACCACCCATTCTAGAATTGGTAGAGCTTTTTACCCTTGAGAAGTACCCATTTTTATTTTTCCTAAGGCAGGTAGCAGATTTTTTTTTTAAACTTAACAATTAAATGTTTGATTTTGCTATTATATAACCAAAACAGTTGCCCAGTGGAATAGTTTATTTGAAATGTCTGGGAACACTGTAACAGAAAATGACAGACTAACAGGTAAATATATTAATTGTACACAGGGAAAATAAAACAATAATAACAATAGACCTTAAAAATTTTGGTGAAGCATACTCACATTCCAAGATGCTTTGCATTGTTAGGTGCAAATAATTGATCTGTATTTATTTCCACACATGACTTTAAATTCTAAATTCTTCACAATTAAAAATAAAAATACTAATGTTACATACTAGATACTACACTAATTTTCCTTGGTACAGTTTTTCTTTTATTATCAGAATATTCAATAAGATTTGAATGAGAAAAATATTAGAGAGAGTATGAAAATAAATTCTAGGTATTTGCGCTTGAATCTTGCTTTCCTGCTGGCTTAGGTGGAGCAAGACAACAAATAAAAGGAAATATTTATGATGTTATACTCCCTCTAGTGGGCATTTTAAAAATTGACCGTTCAGCAACTTCTCTACAGACTACAATGCATTTTGAGCTTCAGGATTCTTGCTGTGCTGAATGGGAAGAAGGGTCTTTGCAGGTCTTTCTTATTTGTGATCCAGGAAGCTTAGAGTCAGTCAGCTCACGCTTTATCTAAGTTTCACTCCCTCAAGAAAGCTACAGTTTCTATCTTGGTATCATTGTTGTTAGGAAGTCATGTTTATATCAAATCCAAATCCCACTCTTTGTAATATGTACTTGTTAGGCCTCATGAGGAACCTGGGAAAAGTTTATTCCCCTTCCAATTTTGCCTATCTTTATAGCATATTTTTTAAAAATATGGCGCCGGGTGCAGTGGCTCATGCCTGTAATCCTAGCACTCTGGGAGGCCGAGGCTGGTGGATTGCTTGAACTCAGGAGTTCGAGACCAGCCTGAGCAAGAGTGAGATCCTGTCTCTACTAAAAAATTGAAAGAAATTAGCTGGACAACTAAAAAATATATAGAAAAAATTAGCCCGGCATGGTAGTGTGTGCCTGTCATCCCAGCTACTCGGGAGGCTGAGGCAGGAGAATTACTTGAGCCCAGGAGCTTGAGGTTGCTGTGAGCTAGGCTGATGCCATGACACTCTAGCCTGGACAACAGTGTGAGACTCTGTCTCAAAAAAAAAAAAAAAAAAAAAAAGATATTTTAAAAATGTCGGCATAAGAGAAGCTACTGAATAAGTGAAAAACAATAGTCTTAAGAAGCCATTTAAAAAATATTTCAGGCAGGGATAACAAAATAAGAATGCCTTATTAATAAGCCATGAAATTACAAACATAAAATGACTATTTTTCCATTGCCATTATATATGCTATTGCCCATCACATCCAAAACTGAGTGTTGTACATGATAGGAAATAGTTTATGCAGATAGATATGCACCCAAAATGTTACTTCAAAAAAAAATGTAAATGTTTCTCTTTGCATGAAAGTACATAATTAATTTCTATTGCATGGAAGATCAGCGTGTGTGAGGTCTAAAAGGCCTCAAAGGACTTACAGCCCAAAGGATGAAACAAAAATATGTATACAAAGTAGCAGGACTTAGTCATAGCAAAGTGACTCAAGGCATACCTATCCTAGCAGATGCTCAAATTCACCTTTTCAATTTAAAAGAATTCATACTGGAGGTTCCTCAAAAATTAAAAATAGAACTATCATGTAATCCAGCAACTCCACTTCTGAGTATATATCCAAAAGAAATAAAATCCCTAACTCAAAAAGACATCTGTACTCCCATGTTCATTGTAGCATTATTTATAATAACCAAGATACGGAGGTAACCCCAGTGTCCATCAATGGATGAATATGGTATGTGTTTATATATACAGTGGAATATTATTAAACCTTAAAAGAAAAAGGAAATCCTGCCATTTGCAACACATGTATGAACCTGGAGGACATTATGTTAGGTGAAATAAGCCAGACACAGAAAGATAAATACTGTATGATCTCATTTAAATGTGGAATCAAAAAAGTCAAACTCATAGAAACAGGGAGTAGAAGGGTAGTTATCAGTCATTGGGGGTGGGAGGGACAAAGGGATGTTAGTCAAAGGTACAAACTTGCATAACAGTTCTAGAGACCTGATGTATCGCACGGTGACTCTAGTTAATAATAATATAGTGTATACTTAATATTTTGCTAAATGAGTAGATACTAAGTATTCTTATACATACACACACACAAAGTAAGTTTGTGAGGTGATAGATATGTTAATTATCTTGATTGTGGTAATCATTTCACAATGTATATGTATACCAAAATGTCACATTGTACATCCTAAGTATATACAATTTTTTTGTCTTTTATACTGCAATAAAGCCGAAAAATAAAATGATTCACACTGAAATTCATACCATTATGTTCACCCTGCAAGCAGAAAAATCCTTCTGCCACCTTACCTCTTTGAACTAGCAGACATAGACAGAACCTATGTCTGAGTAGATTCTTAAGCCATGCTTACTGTTGAAGTTGCAGGTTGAATACTTGGGTTCACCAACCTTTATTGACTGCCATTTGCACCATGTAACAATTAATTTGCCTTTTGAATTAACTGCTGCTGAAAGAAGTGTTTTGACGGGAAGAGGGAGTCAGGAAAGGTGTGGAGATCCATGAGACTTTGGACAGGCTTGGGGGGTGTGACGATGGGGAAACCCTGGCAGACAGGGCACTGTCAATGGAGGACGGAAGAGAGGGTATTTGAAGGAAAGTGGTAAGGACACCAAAGATACATAATTGTCTAAGGCCAGCCCAGATCTGCTATCATACCCACAGAAACGAAAGCTTAGCTTTTTCAAAAGCAATATGCTACCTACACCAGAGGAGAATTACAGGACCTTTGCTCTAATTCTAATCTTATCTCCCCTAGGTTTCTTCAGAAGACTGACTGTGTTAGATTAAGGCACAATTGCCTGGCGTGAGGCAGAGGAGAGGTATCAGGACATGACATGGACAACTAGATGGTAGCAGATTGCTTCATAGATTAGATTGCTTAGCCATTCATCGATGTCTGTACAACTAAACAACAATATAAACATACCAAGCAATCTAAGGCAACATTTTTCACAGCATGGCCTTGGATGTAACCCATGACATTCACCTGCAATTTTTATAAACATGTGCAACCCAAAGCCTTTTCAATCTGAATTTCTAGGGGTACTGCTTGATAAGCAACAGATTTAAAAAAATCCCCAGCTGATTTTATGTACAGATACTGAGATGTAAGAATCATAGCACCAAGGACTTAAAAAAAAATCTTCCACAAGGGTGGAAGGAATGGGGGTACAGGGAGGTAGGCTCTAAAATATCAGCCTCCATGAGGGACATGATGCATAGACCTTTACAAATACCTTAGAAATTGACATTTGAAGACCAACATACCTTTTCTCAATTTTATTTCCCTTCTGTGCAGGAAAAGAATTTGATTTCCTTGAATGAACACTAGATTACATAGTTGGCTAACATTTAAAAGGCATGTTGAAAAATATTGACCTTTAAACTCCAGAACCACCTTGATCTTGGGGAAATTACACTGTGAGAAGCCAACAGTAAAACTGAGACCAGCTAAGGAAGCAGCAGCTTTAGATCTTTCTTTTGGTTAAGCCTTAAAATGTGCCAATAAATTGAAAAGATGGGTGTATTCATTTATTTATTCCTTCATCCAAACACTGAGCAATTGCTATAAGGTGTTAATATTTAATGATGTGAATACCAAAATGAATAGTGAAATTAGCATTTGCTGTGCTTCCAAGAAATAACATAATGAAAAATCAAAACCTAAGTGTGAGAAACTTTTCAGTAGATTTTGTGCTCAGGTTGATAATTCGAAATCTATTAAGGATTCTAGTTAAGTGAAAGAAAACCATAAGGATGACTAGGTGAGGCTGTAGAGATGAGTTTGATCACAGGTTGATAACAAAAAGAAAACAAACATTAAATTTTTCTATTGGACTGATTTTACGTATTCTTTTTAGAGAGTCACGATTTATTGATCTATTTACCTGATGTTATTAAATATTTAAATGTGGTGATACTTGGTATCTCCAGCTTTTCCCTTGCAAATCCGGCATGTTCTGAGAAGTAGGCTACTGTGAGATCTACTTATATGAATTCCTGTCTCTGGGGCTTGACCGTCTTCTACTCTCCTTGAATGTGTGTACATCATCCATGCCCATCCCCACCCCGCCGCCCACATGCCTGACTATAAATGTGCTCGTCAGTGATACCGCATAGACTACAAAGGGGTCTGGCGGTGCCATAATCTCATGAACGGTTTTTAAAAGCATCATTCTCTTAGCAGGTTGCAAAGTGGTTCGGCAGTTTTCTGTTATTCAAAAGCAACAGATTAAAAAGAAATCTTCCTATCAAACATTATGCATCTTGGAAAAGAGAGAGTTTAAACAAAGTGAGCACAATGAAAACATACTCTCCATTCTTAAGGAGGTCACTTGCAGGGGCATGAAAGGGCTACGCAAATTGACACTTTTATTTCCTAAGCACTATGTCAACAATAAACCTAGAAGAGTATTGACTCAGATTTCCTTTTTGCTATAAGAGCATTTCCAAATTAGAGAGAACATTCTGCAATGTATTTACATAAAATAATTGATGTACACTTAGATTTCTCTTTATAAATTTTCAATATTCTCATGTCTAAACTTTCACATTTCAACTCCTAATTCCCCAGATTAATCAATTACACTTCCTTCTCAATCCCTTCCACTTCCTTTATTCTTAAAAATCCATGTACTTAGGCCAAGCACAGTGGTTCATGCATGTGATCTTAGCACTCTGGGAGGCCAAGGTAGGAGGATTGCTTGAGGTCAGGAGTTGGAGACCAGCCTCAGCAAGAGCAAGACTTTGTCCCTACTAAAAACAAAAAGCATTAACCAGGCAACTAAAAATAGAAACAACAAAAAAATTAGCCAGTAGTGGTGGCAAGTACCTGTGGTCCCAGCTACTCTGGAGGCTGAGGCAGGAGGATCCCTTGAGACCAGAAGTTTGAGGTTGCTGTGAGCTAGGCTAAGCCATGGCACTCTAGCCTGGACAATAGAGCAAGACTCTGTCTCAAAAAAAAAAAAAATCCATATACTTAAACCTGAACCCAGCCGTCCTTAAGTCTATACCAGCACTGGCTATGGCCTTTCTACACACACTAGATAAACTGTGAGCAAAATCACCTCTACCGTTCTGAGAATATATTCATATGTCATTTTTGAAATCTAAATAACCAATACAGAGACTGTGGGAATACTCAGGAACAAGAAAGTTTACCTTTTGATACCTCTTCCTTATTATTAGTTCTTTTTACCACAGGTCTCATATTGCAGCGCCTGCCTCCCTGGCGCACTGTAGGAGCACAGTTCTTTAACCATGACCTCCTCTTCCTGCTATGTGGGTGTAGGAATGGGTTAGAAAAGTGATTCTCAGGGGAAGGGGGAGCATAAGAGAAGAGAGTGGTAGGAAGTTTGCATTGTTCTAAAACTTATGTTTAGTTCTACAGTTTCATATCTTGAAAAAATATTTTCATGAAAGCTTCAGAGAGCAAAGTGTAACTAAAACTTCTTTGCTGGTATATTAGTTTTTTATTGTTGCTGTAACAAATTACCACACACTTGGTAGCTTAAGACAACACAAATGTATTACTTTACATTTCTGTAGGAAAGAATGCAAACCACATCTCACTGGGCTAAAATCAAGGTGTTAGCAGGACTGCATTTTTGGAGGCTCTGGAACAAATCTGTTTCCTTTCCTTTTCCAGCTTCTAAAGCTTCTCACAACCCTTAGTTGGTGGCTCCTGCCTTTAATTTTTATTTTATTTTAGTTACAAAATTTTTATGGGGGTACAAACATTTGGGTTACATCTATTGCATTTGTACCACCCAAGTCAGAGCTACAAGTGTGCCCCTCCCAGACTGTGCGTACTGCACCCATTAGGTGTGAATTTAGCCATCCTCTCCTCCCCTCTCCCACCTGCATGATCCCCAATGAATGTTACTTCCATATGTGCACATAAGTGTAGATCAATTAGTCCCAATTTGATGGTGAGTACATATGGTGCTTGTTTTAACATTCTTGTGATACTTCACTTAGTAGAATGGGCTCCAGCTCTAACCAGGATAATACAAGAGGTGCTAGGTCACCATTGTTTTTTTGTGGCTGAGTAGAACTCCATGGTATATATATACTACATTTGATTAATCCACTCCCGTATTG
>CAUYRT010010949.1:0-32478 GCA_963574885.1 Lepilemur ruficaudatus | reverse complement strand
TATTATCCTGGATTAAGCTTGAGCCCATTATTCAAAGTGAGGTGACACAAGACTGGAAAGAATGGGCCCCACATGTATTCGTCAGCAAATTGGTACTGTCTGATTAACACTATGGTGCTCACATGGTGATGGTGTTCACTAGGGATTTGGGAGGTGGGAGGTAGACCCACATCTGAGAGATGTGGTGAGCACTGTGGAGGGGCGGGGCATGATTGAAATGTATTTGGGGATGAGTTTTAGGGGGTCTTAATAGGGGGTAGGAAATCCTGTAAAACTGATTTATGTGAATAGCTGTACAACTTGGTAAATTTACTAATAACCATTTAATTGTACACTTAAAATGGAGTAAAGGCATGATATGTAAAAAAAATGTAGTTGATAAAATTTCAAATTCTATACTGCAACTAACTTTAAAGAGTCTACCACTCTTAGAGCTTTGGCATAATATCAAAGAAGAATATACACAATTGTCTAAAAAGGATATTAGAATACCCACTTTTCCAACTATATAACTGCACAAAGTCAGATTTTTCCCATGTATTTTAGCCAAAGCAGTGTGTTGCAACGGAATGAATGCAGAAGCATATATGAGGATCCAGCTGTCTTCTAT
Organism: Lepilemur ruficaudatus; assembly: GCA_963574885.1. NCBI lineage: Eukaryota > Metazoa > Chordata > Mammalia > Primates > Lepilemuridae > Lepilemur > Lepilemur ruficaudatus. The sequence continues at coordinate 31,868 of CAUYRT010010949.1, read as the reverse complement.
CAAAACAGACAAAGATTTCTGCCAAAAATGTAAAATAATCTCTTTTCTCACTATTTTTTTGTTTTGGAAAATATAATTACTTTCCATAAAAATATGTATGTTAATAATAATGGGTTTATTATCACTTAAAAATGAATAAATATTTTGAATGTAACTCAGTTTTAAGTTTTATATGATACATGTTGATAGCTATAACCCACATATTGGGGTCCTCAATAATTTTTAGGAGAGTAAAATGGTCCTAAGACTAAAAAGTTTGAAAACCACTGTTCCACAGAGACCAACTCCATCATTTTACAGGAAACCGAAGTGATTAATGAGAGATGTAGCTAGTTAGTTGCAGAGACAGAGATGGAAGCTGTCTTCTCTGAATCTTATTCTAGTTCTCTGTCCAGTATACCACATTGGTTGAGGGATTGGTAAACTGGTGATGTAACTGTATCTGGTAGATACAGTTATAGTACCAAACAGAAGAGAGAAATACTATATTTTATTCACCTATCCTGTCATCTTCAATCTGATTTCCAAGTCAGAAATATTCTCACTATGCAAATCATGGCAGAAGAGACAGTGATAGACAGTGAGCTAAAGTTACAGTTATTTTATGTACTAAATTGGAAAATCCATGAAATCAGGATCCTTATCTTACATATCTTTGTATTCACCAAAGTGTATAGGATAGTTTTTATATATAGTTAGTTCTCAGTAGTTAGTTGTTGAATGGATGTTGAATTTGGGGTAAGAATAGATTTATTTGGATAGCACCAAATGGCAAGACATAGAATTAATGGGTTAAGTTACAGGAACTCTGGATGGCAAGAATTTTCTAATTGCTACTTAGTAATGGAAGTATCTCATTAATAATAGTAATGTTCCTTTACTAAGAGTGTTCAAATAGAGGATGGATGCTCCTTTGTTTACTAACATACCAATGAGGTCTCTTTGAATTCTAGGATTCTGTTGTTCTGGTTGTTAGAAGGCAAATCCTTTCTTTTTGAGCTCAAACCTGCCTCTGTGATTTAAAAGCAACTTTGAGTTATAACTGACATACAATAAAGTGCATATATTTCAAATGTACAGTTTGAGTTGTGACATATGTATATTCCTGTGAAACCATCACAACATTTAAGACAATGAACATATAAACTACTACAAAATATTTTCATGACTCTTTGTAATCCTTCCCTTCCTACCCACATACCTCATCCCCAAGTAACCACTGATCTGCTTTCTGCACAGTAGTTTAATTTTCTGGAGTTTTATATAAATGAAACCATATGATGTGTACACTTTCTTTATTCTGGCTTCTTTCACTCAGCGTAATTATTTTGAGATTCATCCATGTTGTGGTATTTATTTGTAGTTCATTATTTTCTTGCTCAGTAGAATTCCATTGTAGGGATATAGTATAGTTTGTTGACAGGCATTTAGGTTGTTTCCAGTTTGTGGCTATTAAAGTGAAGCTGCTATGGACTTTGTTTTTTTTTGCATTTTAAAAGTATTTTATTGAGGTATAATTTACGTGAAGTGATATGCACTGATCTTTGATAAACAGCTGAATTATTTTTTAATAGTTGTACACACTTTGGTAACCACCAACCAAGTCAAGATATAAAGCATTTCCATTACCTTAGAAAGTTCCCTTATGCCCCTTCCCTTTCAGTGACTTTTGTGTCTTTGTCTAAAAAATTGTTAATCCCAAGCTTATGAAGATACTATCGTATGTCTTCTAGAATATTTATAGTTTCAGAGTTTTTTATTTCAGTAGATTAGGGGGTACAAGTGTTTTTTGTTGTTGTTGTTGTTACATGGATAAATTGTATAGTGTTGAAGTCAGGGCTTTTAGTGTATTCAGGTCCATTTGTTCTTATATAAATACCCAATTGTTCCAGTACTGTATACTGAAGAGAAAAATCCCTTTTTTCATTGGATTGCCTTGATGACTTTATTGAAAATCAATTGAATGTATATGTACAGGTCTAGGTTGGAACTCACTAGTCTGTTCTATGGAGCTGTTTGTCTATCCTTATGCCAATATCACACTGTCTTAATTACTTTGAGATTACTTTGGTAGCGTGAGTCATTCAAATTTCTTCAAGATTGTCCTAGCTATTGATTGTATTGGCTATTTATTCCATATACATTTTAGATTCATGTTGCCAATTTCTACTAAAAAACCTTTTGAGATTTCGACAGGGATTTTAACAATTCTATAGATAGATTTAGGAACTGTTGAAATCTTAAAGTTATTGTTTTTTTCAATCCATGAACACTGTACATCTCTCCATTAATTTAGGTATTCTTTAATTACCTTCATCATAGAGGTCATGTATATCAGTAGTTACATTTCTTCCTATGCATATGATTATTTCTATTCTAAATGGTATCATTTTAAAAATGGTATTTTTAGTTGTTGCTAAGACATGTAATTCATTTTTATATTTATCTTTGTATTCTAAAATACCACTAATTTTTTTATTTTCTTATGATATGACTTACATACTGTTAAGTTCACCCATTTTATGCATCATTCTGTGATTTTTGACAGAATTATACAGTAGTGTAAGTGTAGTCTCTGATCAAGATATAGAACAGCATTGCTAACTTTATTTTTTAGTTCTAGTAGTTATGTCAGTTTCTTTGAATTTTCTATGTATTCAATCATATCATCTGCAAATAAAGAGAGTTATACTTTTTCATTTCCAATCCCTGTGTCTTTTTGTACTGGCTGCCTTATTGCACTGGCTAGGACCTCCAGTATAAATTTAGTAGAAATGGTAAGTGATAACATCCATTTTTTGCTCTATATCTTTTGAGGAGATATTCAGTATTATGCTATTACGGCAGCTGTATGTTTTCCATAGTTATACTCTGCAGATTGAGGTGGTTCTTTTTCATTCCTATTTGCTGAAAATTTTAAGTAATGAATGTTAAATTTCATCAAAAATAATTTGCATCTGTTTAAACAATCATATTGTCAGAAGCTCAGCTGAGCTGCTAGATGTCTGAGTAGCTGATTAAGACAACAAGCCAAAATCACAGTAACAGTCAAGCCTTTAATCACTTTCTGTGATTGTGTAAACAAGAAGCTAAACCAGAGAAAGTGCTGAGGACTCTCCCCACTTCCAGTTACATTTTTCCTCATGGTAGGGGGAATCAGCACAGTCCTGGGGGCCTGGGTCTTTGCACTGACAAGGGAGCCCTGAACAAAAGGCTCCAGAAGTTTTATGGACCCAGGGACTTGGGGGAGGAAGAAGGAGAAGAGTAGGAGTGGAAAAGTACCTAGTACTGAGTCAGAGTGGAAAACAGTGTCTTCAAGGTTTTCTCCCACTTCCTCTGCTATGAACATTTGTCAACGAGTCTTTGTGTAGACATATGCTTTCATTTTTCTTGGGTAAATATCAAGGAATGGAATTGCTGGGTTATACCCTAAGTCTATTTTTAACTTTACAAGAAACTGCCAAATTGTTTTTCAAAGTGGTTGTACCATTGTACATTCCATCAATGTATGAAAGTTGTAGTTATTCCTCTTCCTCACCTGTATTTGATATTGTCACTCTTTTACATTTTAGCTATTTTGATGTCTTGATATGTCATTGTAGTTTTCTTATAGTCACCTTTTTATTTATATTCACTAAAATTCACTATCTTTGGTACACTGTTCTATGAGTTTTGATAAAAGCTTACAATCTTGTAACCACTGCCATAATCAAGATTTAGAGCAGTTCCATTACCTCAAAATGTTTCCTCATGTTGCTCTTTGTAATTAACCCTTCCATCTACACACAGTTCCTAGTAATCACTCATCTATTTTCTGTTTCTATAATTTTACCTTTTTCATAGATGCCATATAGATGGAATCATCCAGTATGTAACCTTTTTAATATAGTTTTTTTTATCTTAGCATAATACATTTGAGATCCATCCATGTTGTGTGCATCAGTACAGACATTTCTTCTTTGTTTTCTTATGACCAACTGGTAAGAGCTCTTTATGCATTCTGAATACAATATCTTCATTTGATACATACACGTCATGTGAGTATGTTATCCCATTTGGTGACTTACCTTTTTGTTTCCTTAACTATAATTTTCAGAGAATAAAAGTTTAAGTCTGACACATCTCAGTTTATCTTTTTTTTATGGTTATAGCTTTCTGTGTTCTTTATAAGAAATCTTTCACTACCCCAAGGTTACCAAGATTTTCTTCCATATTTGCCTCTAAAACTATTTTATAGTTTTAGCTTTTCATCCATTTAGTTATTTTGTGTATGGCATTTGGTAAGAGTACTGGTTCAAATTTTTCTCTATATGTTTAGCTCTAGCACCATTTATTGATCAAACTACCCCTTCCATTTGGAATAGTCTTCCCCAAGGAATGAATTACCTTGATACCTTTATTGTATGAGTCTATTTTGGATTCTTATTTGTTTCATTCATCTATATGTCTATCCTTATGCCAATACCACAATGTCTTCATTACTGTAGTTTTATGATAAGGCTTGAAATCAGGTAGTACAAGTTCTCCAAATTTGTTTTTCTTTTTAAAATTTTTGGGTCTTTTCTTCCTCCTCCTCCTTTTGAATTTCTATTTAAAATTTACAGTAAGCTTGTCAATTTGTACAAATAAAACTCCTGGAATTTTGAATGAGATTATGTTTAATCTATAGGTCATTTTTGTGAATATTGATGTCTTACCAGTATTCAGTGTTCTGATAAATGAACATAGCATATCTTTCCATTTAATAAGATCTTAAATTTCTCTCAGCAATATTTTGTACTTGTGGTGTATAGATCTTATACGTACCGTAGTAAATTTATCCCTAAGCATTCATGTATTTTAATAATGTTATAAATGGTATTGTATTTTATTTTCTATTTTTAATTGTTTATTGTTAGTGTATAGAAATACAATTGATTTTTTCTATTGACCTGTACACTGTTATCTTGCTAAATTATTTCTTTTATGGATTCTTTAGAATTAACTACCTACATGATTATATTTTCTGTGAATTAAGATAGATTTACATCTTCCTTTCTAGTCTGCATACTCTTTTTTCCCCTTATCTTATTGTATTAATTAGGCCTTTAGGAGAATGTATAATGTAAGTGTTGAGACCACAGTCCTCTGCTGCCTTTTCCCAATGTTTGAAAAAAATTGCTTCACATATTTTGTACAGTTTGCCAGTTGTTTATAGCAAAAGGGAAGTCCAATAGCCATTATTCCAACATGGTCTGTATTTAGTTTTTTGATATTTATAAATAACAATGTTGTGAACATTTTTGCACAGGTCTTTGCATTTCAGATTATTTCCTTTTAACAGACTTCTAAAACTAGATATTGTCATCTCTAACATATATTTATATCTATCTGCTTGTATAGTTAAACCTATAGTGTGAGTTTCCTCAAAATCAGTGATCATATTTCATACTTCTTCTATGCCTTGCATCTTCTAGTAGACAGCCTTTCATTAGATTAATGGAAAGTAAAGTTTTTATGATTAACTTTCTCATACCCAGAATATCCCTTTAATTATAGGATAGCAAAATTTCTGATCTCACCTGCAAAGTTTAAAGGATAACTGGGATCATTGCCATAGTTTTTATTTCCTATTACTTTATTTAACTGTTTTCTTTCTCTTTGTTGTAGGAAATAAGAAAGGAAACTATAATGTAGGTCTCAGCTTTGGCCACTGATAAAAAATATTGTAGAAAAAAAGTTCAATTTATTTTGATATGACAGTGACTCTTTTCCTAACTTAACTTCATTTTGACTTAACTGTGTAGGCTAATCTTGAACCTAACCCTGTGGGAAATGGCCTTATATGTTTTTAGTTCATTTGAGTTAATTTAGTTAGTTTCAGAAAGCCTTCTAAAATATGGAGCATTTATTTAAACTTTAGTATCCCTTCTGAGTGGTTTTCCTAGCTGGCTATAAAGAAGCCAATTTGCCATACCTCTAAGTTCATGTTAATTTTCATTACTTTGTTTCAAAATAAAAGGGTCAATTCCTTTTACATTGTGATTTTAAAATTTAAGCTATACATTTTTCTCAGATGTGGGTATTTTAAAGGATTTAATAGTCTGCCAAAATTAATCCCCCTAAGTTATGGATTTCCTCATTCCCCACTCTCTCCACCCCCTAAATATACTTGATACATGTTGGAAGAAGAGAAATAATAGCTTTTTTTCATCCAGTTCTTATGGTCACCCGAGTTCCTGGGTCTTTAATATTTAAAAATATTTTTTATTCAGAGTGAATGTACTCAAGTTATAGGAATTTGCTTAACAGTGAATAAATTAATTCTTAGCACTAACCTTTCCCAATTCTATCTGCCTGCTTATATTTTACAGCCTATTTAGGCATTTCATTTTTCTCCACAGTTGCAGTAAAGACTTCCTTTTATTATAGCACAAGCTTATTAGACCTTACCACAGCCTTCATGCCTTCATTTGTGTATACTATATAATGAAAAAAAAAAAAAAAAACACAGACAAATGTTATAAAATAACAAGTGAAATCAAACTGAAAAAGGTCACCTTTCTTAGAGGCTGAACAAGATGTTCATCTTCAGGGACTTGGATTTTCTTTTCTTGACTAATTTGACTGCCACTTTTGAATTTGCAGATTGGCAACCTTTATATGAAAAACATGGGCGTATAAACTATCTGTATCCTAGTAGATTTTCATACCCATATTCTCATTTTTTTTCTCCACACCGTGATGCCCAGATAAGGAAGAGGAGGCATCCTTTTTCCTGAGATGTTTAAATTGTTATAATTTGAAATTAGTAATATACTAAAAAACAAAGGTGGGTTCAAATTAGGTCTTTCTGATTTTCATGAGGCATCGTAAAGATTATATTACATAGTATTGGTTTTAAAATCAGGTCCCGTTTTAATTTAGAACAACTGAAAATAGAGGCAAGAGGGATTAAATTATTTCAGATTATAATCTCTTAGTTTTGTTTACATGTCTACTTTGTCATTTGTATTCTTACTTTATGGTACTTAAAAATTCTGTAAAGATTTTTAGTGGGTTTAAACATTGATAGAATGGTAAAGTATTATAAAAGACAAGAATATAGACATAAGTTCTCATTAAATCACAATTAATGGAAATACTTATTCGTACAAACACTAACTTTGTTCTTTTGGGGTAGAATACTCTGGAACCTAACATTTCATCTGTTTTCCTTACCATTGTCCTTAAAAATGCAGCATCAGCCTAAACATGAGTTTTTAAAATATTGACATAAAACTTCTCTATGACAGATGTTCATCCAAAATTAAAGGGAGAAAAAGATTTAGAGATTTATAGAAAAAGATTTTTGGAAAAAGATTTATTTATATATATTATATTAATATTTATTATATTTATTGATATATTAATAAAATACTGCTGGTGAGATAATATGGGTCATTTTTTTCTTGTGTGAATTTTCTTAGTTATCCACAGTAAAAAAGTCTATTACTTTTACAATAAAAATGTTTTATAAATATTGAATATTAGTTTAAGGTTATATATTTCAACATTTTTTGGATTTAAACAATTTAACAACATATTTTACAGTTAGTTGTTTTTATGACATCATTGTATTAAAGGAAAAGAAGGCTAGATGAATTAATAAAAAACTAAAACAGAGTTTTATTATTTTAATAAATATTTCAGGTAAATTTTAGATTTTTTCTTTACTTTCCTTTTTTTTTAATTTTTAATTTTTTTATTTTTTGAGACAGAGTCTCACTCTGTTGCCTGGGCTAGAGTGCCGTGGCGTCAACCTAGCACACAGCAATCTCAAACTCCTGGACTCAAGCGATCCTTCTGCCTCAGCCTCCCAAGTAGCTAGGACTACAGGCATGTGCCACCATGCCTGGCTAATTTTTTTTGTATATATTTTTAGTTGGCCAATTAATTTCTTTCTGTTTATGGTAGAGATGGGGTCTCGCTCTTGCTCAGGCTGGTTTCGAACTCCTGACCATGAGTGATCCGCCCGCCTTGGCCTCCCAGAGTGCTAGGATTACAGGCGTGAGCCACCGCGCCCGGCCTACTTACCTTTCTTAACGTGGAACTTCAGTGTTTTTTTGCCACGTAAAAATTCCAGAGACTGCCAGAATAAACCTAATGCCAGTAATAATTCTGTTATTGAATACAATGAAGAGGAGTCATTTTTAATTTGTATGTACTCTTTTTCATATAAAGTATAACATGTATTATCCTTCTCTTTCCCCCCACTGAGTGACAAACAACTCTCCACTTTCCATACCAACACTAAGAAGAGGAATTTTAAGAATGCTTTTCCATTTATATTTGGGGCGAAATGTGTAATATATGTATGAAACCTGTGATTTTATTTTAAGGTCTTGTTAATGTACCAAAAATCTTTAGATAAATTGACACAGAGTTGCTATAAAATGCAAATTCCTTCCTGGTAAAAAAAGGAAGAACTTTAAACCTTTAAATTTTAATCTAATGTTTCTAGTTGAAATAGGAATATTAAAGATTTTTAAAATACATAGTAATTCTAATAAATGCTTCAAGAAAGTATCTTAGCATTGAATTACTTATAAGTACCATAATTTATTCCAAAGCTTTAATAAAATCTAATTTTCACTAGTTTATGCTGTTTCTCAATATTAATTGAAAATATTGGGTCATGTTACCTCTTACTCTCCCAGTCTCCTGCCCAGCCTGTAACTCTCCTGAGGAAGAAAATTGTGTCAATCTCAGTGAGTATTTGAGAATTGACTCCATAGCCAAGGTGGAGGAGAGGTTGTTGTGGGAGGGAGATATGCTTATAGGGTTTGTATTGCTGAGAGGATGTAGATTTTCTGATTCTGTATAGAAGATGGTATAGATGAATGCAGTTGGGAGAAATGAGAGTGGCATCCTATTAGGCATGTGTTGCCCTTCCTCTTTTAGGATTCTGCACATCTCTTAGTCATTTCTTTGTTAAGTAGTCAAAGTGTAATGGGAGAGGACATTTGGCTTCACATTATTGCCTTAGCATAATACGCTAGCACAGCAAATTATCAGGAAGAGCAGATTTTGGAAGTTAGACTAGACTTTATTACTGGGGTAAAGAGAATGCCAGAGAGTTTATCCTGGGCACCAAAGGATGAATAATTGGAATTATGGAGTGCTTTAGAATTCTGGTGTTATTTGGCAATAGGTAGGACAGATCCTTTCTTTTTATGGCAGTACAAAGCCCCTGTAATAGCTAGCTCTGTAGTTACTATGGCACCACACTGTAATGGTTTAGATTAGAGCATGGGCATTGATGTCAGGCTTGATTTATGTTGAGACTCTTCCATCTACTAATCAGGGTAATATTGTTATCCTAAAGTGTCTTGATTCCTGGGATAGAGTGTTTAATATATGATAATTGTAATTTTCCACAGAATCTTTAGTGTTCTCTTCCAATATAATTTAGTTCTATCTTAGACCTAGTAATTTATTTTCCTTTTTGATCTGCTTTCTTCATCTCTTGAGTTTTACCACAGACGGGAAAGATGTCTTAGAAACACTTTTTTAGTTTGTTTCCAGAGGTATTGGCTAGATATCATGTCAGTTATATGCATATACCAATGTTTGATAAAATAAAAGCAGATATAATGCCTAGAGTAGCATTATCTGATTAGAGATGAAATGGTCCCGAGAGAGACAGGAAAATGGGGAAGCGGGAGTAGTTGTAAAGAGAAAATTAAAACTATAGTGTAAACAAGAAAGCAGGTTTATCTGTAGCTGTAGGGAAGAACTATTAAAACTATTTTGCCCAGTTTGATTTCCTAGGACGCGTTTTAAGATTTTTAATGAAATTATTAAACTATTTATTGGGTTGAATTAAATGTTTAAATAATTGCAGTATAGATATGTATGCCTGTATGCATGTATATTAACTGTATGTTTGCTATACTGCTACTAATTTCAGGGTTCCTTCTCACCCAAAGGAAATTTAAATAAATACTTAGAATATTTCAGTAAATACAGCATGCCATTTAGCAAATTTAAGGGAACAAGTGAATAACTTAGCTATTCCAACAATGTTTTGCCTCCGCATTCCTTGGCGCAAACAGGGACCTCAGTGAAGCGTCCCTCATGGGAGTTGCCTGGGGAAATCTTACTGAAGAAGTCCAGGTCCCAATTCAGACTCCCCTCCCTTCTATTCTTTTAAAAAATCAACTTTATTGAGGTATAATTTACATACAATAAAATGTACATTTTAAGTGTACAATTTAATAAGATTTGACAAATGTGTACACCCATGATATTGAACATTTTTATCGCCCCAAAAAGTTTTTTGGTTTTCCTTCCTGGTAAATCTTACTCTATCTCTGTACCCTGGAGGCCACTGTTCTGTTATCTGTCACTATGAATATTTGCATACAAGTCATCTTGTACGTATAATTTTCATTTCTCTTGGGTGAATGAATGCAAAAGAATAGAACTGCTGGGCCATGTAAGTGCCATGTATTTAACCTTCCAAGAAACTGCTGAAATATTTGCCAAAATATTTGTACTATTTAATCCCACAGTGGTGTATAGGATCTTTTTAATTACAGCCATCCTAGTGGTATGAAATGGTATTTCATTGCCATTTTAATTTGCATTTTCCTGATGTTAAGTGTATTTTGTGTGATTATTGGCCATTCAGATATCTTCTTTTGGGACTTGTCTTCTCACATCTTTGCCTATTGTTTAAAAAGTTGCATTGCTTTTCTTCTTATAATTGTAAGAATTCTTTATGTATTCTGAATGCAAATTCTTACACCTGTATATTATACACAGACATACACAGAGATTTTTTCCCATTTTGTGGGTTGTATTTTCTTTTTATTAACAGTATTAAATGGTAATTAAACAGTAATTAAAATAATTAGCTGAATTTCTAAATTTTAATGGAGTCCAGTTTATCCTTTTTTCTTTTATCTTTATTGCTTTTAGCATCATGTATAAGAATCCTTTAACTACACTAAAATTTTAAATTTTGCCTGTTTTCTTCTAGATGTTTGATACTTTTAGCTTTCAATACATTTATAGTTATTTTGTGTGCAGTGTGAGGTAAGGGTCCTGTTTTATTTTTTTTAATTTATTGAGATGAAATTCATATAAAATGAAATTAACCATTTAAAAGTAAACAATTCAGTGGCATTTAGTGCATTCACCATATTGTGCGATCACTACTTCTATCTAATTCCAAACATTTTTATTGCTCCAAAATAAAATCTAGTACTCAAGTAGTTTCTCCCCATTCTACCCTCCCCTATCGCCTAGAAACTATTAACCTGCATTCTGTCTGTATGGATTTACCTATTCTAGATATTTCATATAAACGGAATCATACATTATGTGACCTTTTGTGTCTGACTTCTTTCACTTAATGTTTTCAAGGTCCATCTTCGTTGTATTGTGTATCAATAGTTCATTCCTTTTTATGGCTCAATTTTGCATTTTGTGGATATGCATTTTATTTGTTCATTTATTCATCCATTGTTGGACATCTGGGCTGTTTCCACCTTTTATCTGTTGTGAATAGTGCTGCTAGGAACGTGTGTGTACATGTATTTGTTTGACTACCTGTTTTTAATATTTAGGGGTATATACCTTGGTGGTGTCATATGGTAATTCTATCTTTAAGCTTTTAAGAAACCACCAACCTATTTTCCATGGTGGCTGAAACATTTTACATTTTCCTCAGCAGTATGTAAGTGTTCCAATTTCTCCACATTCTCACCAACATTGCATATTTTTTTTTTAATTTTCTTTGGTGAAAAATCTATTCAAGGCCTTTGCCCATTTTTAAATTGGGCTGTTTGTCTTTTTGTTGTAGACTTGTAAGAGTTCTTTGTATATCCTGAATATTAGATAAATACATAATATGCAAATTTTTCTCCCATTCTGTAGGTTGTCTTTTCACTTTTGTGATAATGTCCTTTTATACATAAACATTTTAAATTTTCATGAAGTCCAATTTATCCATTTTCCTTTGTTGTTTATCCTTTTTGTGTCATACCTACAAGACGATTGCCAAATCCAAGATCATGAAGATTTACCACTATGTTTTCTTATGTAAGTTTTAGCACTTATATTTAGGCTGTTGATCCATTTTGAAATAGGTTTTGTAAATGGAGTGAAGTAGAGGTCCAACTTTATTCCTTTGCGTGTGGATATCCAGTTATCTCAACACTTTGTTAAAGAGACTGTAACTTCCCCTCTGAATGGCGTAGACACCCTTGTTAAATATCAACTCATCATAGTTGTATGGGTTTATTTCTGGACTCTCATTCTATTTCAATGGCTAGGTTTATCCTTATTCCTATACCTCGCTATTTTGATTATTGTAGCTTTGTAGTAAGTTTTGAAATCAGGAAGTATGAGTCCTCCGATTTTGTTTTTCTTTTTCCAGATTGTTTTGGCAATTTGGGCCCCTTGTAGTTCCATATGAATTTGAGGATTGACTTTACTATTTCTACGTAAAAGGCTGTTGTGATTTTGATAGGGATTTCATTGAATCTGTAGATTGCTTTGGGTAGTATTGCCATCTTAACAATATTACATTAAGTCTTTCAGTTTAGGAACACAGGCTGTCTTTTTGTTTATTTAGGTCTTTAATTTTTTTCATCAATGTTTTCTAGTTTTCTGTGTGCATGTTTTTCACCTCCTTGGTTATATTTAGTACTAGGTATTTTATTTTGGATGGTATTGTAAATGGAATTGTTTTCTTAATTTCCTTTTCAGGTTTTTCATTGTGGTTGTATAGAAACAAAACTGATATTTGTGGTTTTGATCTTGTACTGTAGAATTTTGCTGAATTTGTTTATTATAATAGCTTTAGTAGTTTGTGGATTATTTGAGACTTTCTGTATACAGGTTGAGCATCTGTTATCTGAAATGCTTGTGACCAAAAGTGTTTCAGATTTTAGACTTTTTCAAATTTTGAAATATTTGCATATACATAATGAGATATCTTGGGGATGAGACCCAAGTTTAAACATGAAATTCATTTATGTTTCATATACATCTTCACATAGTCTGAAGGTAATTTTATACAATATTTTTAATCATTTGGGGCATGAAACAAAGTTTTCACTACAGCCTATCCCATGAGGTCAGTGGTAGAATTTTCTGCTTGTGCCATCATGTTAGCACTCAAAAAGTTTTGGATTTTAGAGCATTTTGGATTTTGGATTTTCAGATTAAGGATGCTCAACCTGTGTGAAATCATATCTACAAAGAGAGATGGGTTTACTTCTTCCTTTCCAATTTGGATTCCTTTTACATCTTTTTCTTGCCTAATTATTCTAACAGGTTAAAACTTTCAGTACTATGCTGAATAGAATTGGCAAACGTGAGCATCCTGTCTTGTACCTGATCTTATAGGAAAAGAGTTTTTCACCTTTGAGTATTGAGTTACCTGTGGGTTTTGCATAAATGCTTTTTATCATGTTGAGAAATTTCCTTTCATTCCTGGATCTGAACATATTTATCATTAAAGAGTGTTGGATTTGTCAAATGCTTTTTTCTTTATCAATTGAGATGATCATGTGTTTCCCCCTTTACTCTTTTAATGTGGCATATTGCATCAATTGGTTTTCTTATGTTGAACCACATTGCATTCCTGGGATGAATCTCATTTGGTGTCAGTGTGTAATTCTGTTACCATGCTGTTACATTTGGTTTGCTAACACTTTTTTTGAGGTTTCTGCATCAATTTTTATAGGGGATATTGGTCTGTAATATTCCTTTCTTTAATATCTTTGTCTTTGATATCAGAATAATACTAATTTTATAGAATGAGTTAGCTAGTGTTCTTTCCTCTTTGATTTTTTGGAAGAGGGTGAGAATAGTTGGTATTAAATTTTCAAAGTTTTTGATAGAATGCACAAGTGAAGCTATCTGGTTATGGACTTTACTTTGTTATTATGTTTTTGCTTACCGATTCAATGTCTTTACTTGTTATAAATTTGTTCAGATTTTCTATTTCTTGAGTTACTTTTGGTAATTTGTATGTTTCTATACATTTGTCAATTTCACCTGTTGGTGGTATACAGTTGTTCATAGTATTCTCTTAAAAGCTTTTATATTTCTGTAAGGTTAGTAGTAATGTCCCCATTTTTATTTCATTTTCTATTTCAGTTATTTGTATCTTCTCAGTTTATTTTGTAGTCTAGCTAAAGATTTGTCAATTTTGTTGATATTTTCAAAGAACCAACTTTTGGTTTCATTGATTGTCTCTATTGTTTTTCTATTTTCTGTATCATTTATCTCCACTCTAATATTTATAAGTTCCTTTCTTTTGCTACCTTTGGTTTAGTTTGCATTTCTTTTGCTAGTTATTAGGGTGTAACATTACCTTATTGATATGAGATCATTCCCCCTTTTTCAGGTAAGCATTGACTTCTATAAATTTCCTTGTGACTACACTCTTCACTACATCCCATAATTTTGGTGTGTTGTGTTTTTATTTTCATTCTTTTCAACGTATTTTCTAATTTGTTTTGTAATTTCTCCTTGGACCTATTGATTGTTTAAGAGTTGTTGTTACTTAATTTCTACATATTTGTGAATTTTCCAGCTTTCCTCTTTTTATTGATTTGTAGCTTCATTCCATTATGGTTAGAGATGCTATTTTGTATGATTTCAGTTTTTAAATGTTTATTGAGACTTGTTTTGTGGCCTAACAGATATTCTGTCTTAGAGAATGTTCCCATGCATTTGAGAAGTATATGTATTCTGCTGTTGTGTGGAGTAGTTTCTATATGTCTATGATTAGGTTTATGGCGTTGTTCAAGATTTCTATTTCCTTATTGGTCTTCTGTTTAGATGTTTTATCTGTTATTGAAAGTTGGTTATTGAAGTGTCCAACAATTAGAACTGTCTATTTCTTTTTTGAATATTGTCCACATTTTCCTTCATATATTTGGGGGCTCAGTTGTTTGGCGTGTATATAATTGTTACATATTATTGATGATTTCCTTTTTTCAATATATAATATTGCTATTTGTTTCTTATAACAGGGGTTAATTAAAATCTAGTTTGTCTGATATTACTATAATAAGCCACCCCAACTCTCTTTTTGTCATTATTTGCATGGGATATCTTTTTCCTTTCTTTAAATTTCAACCTATTTGTATCTTTGTGTCTAAAGTGAGTCTCTTATAGAAAGCATATAAGTGAATCATATTTTCTTATCCAGTCTGTCAGTCTCTGCCTCTGATTGGAGAATTTAATCCATTTACATTTAAAAGAATTACTTATGAGGATGGACTTAGTTTTGCCATTTTGGTATTTGTTTTCTGTATGCCTTACACCTTTTTTGCTCCTCACTCCCTCCGTTAATCTCTTTTATGTTTGATTTTTAGTATTGTACCATTCTGAGCCCCTTCTCATTTTCTTTTATATATATAGTCATGTGCCATGTAATGATGTTTTGGTCAACAGCAGATATAACAGTGGTACATATATAACAGTGGTCCCAAAAGATTATAATACTGTATCTTTACTGTACTTTTTCTATGTTTAGATATGTTTAGATACACAAATGCTTACTGTTGTGTTCTAATTGCATACAGTGTTCAGTACAGTAATATGCTTTACATTTGTATAGCCTAGGAGCAATATAGCCTAAGTGTATCATAGGTTTATGTAAGTACCATGTTGGTTTGTGTAAGTATACCTTGTGATGTTTACACAATGATGACATCACCTAACACCACATTTTTCAGAATATATCCACATTGTTAAGCAATGCAC
The DNA here is from genome assembly GCA_963574885.1 of Lepilemur ruficaudatus. Taxonomy (NCBI): domain Eukaryota; kingdom Metazoa; phylum Chordata; class Mammalia; order Primates; family Lepilemuridae; genus Lepilemur; species Lepilemur ruficaudatus. The sequence continues at coordinate 16,115 of CAUYRT010010949.1, read as the reverse complement.
AACTGTATATTTTACATAGTTTCTTAGTAGTTATGGATATTAAAATTAACATCCTAAATTTATGACAATCTAATTTGAATTGACACCACATTAGTGTATCAATAGCATGCAAAAACTCTGCTTCTATTTCCATCTCTCCTCCATTTATGTTGTGGTCGTTATAAGTTATATTTTTATATATTTTTTTCCACTAACATATTTATAATTATTTTTATACATTGGCTTTTAAGTTATATAGGAAATAGAAAGAGGAGTTATAAATAAAAATATAATATAGTTGCTTTTATATTTACCTACGTAGTTGGCTTTATGAGGGATCTTTATTTCTTCCTATGGCACTGAGCTACTTTCTAGTGTCTTTCAGACACTTGAAGAAATTGCTTTAGCATTTCTTATGGGGCAGGTTTTCTGACAATAAACTCCTCAATATTTGTTTATGTCTTAATTTCTCCTTCCTTTTTAAAGGATGATTTTGCTGAAAGTCTTGATTGATAGTTTTTTTTTTCTTCTAGCACTTTAAATGTGTCATCCCAGTGCCTTCTGGCCTCCATGGTTTCTGATGAGAAATTAGCAGTTAATTTATTGAGGAAATCTTAGCTGTGATGAGTTATTTCTCTCTTGTAGCTTTGAAAATTCTCTGTCTTTGTTGACAATTTGATTATAGTGCATCTTGATGTGGATCTCCTTGAGGTTATCCTACCTGTAATTCATTGAGCTTCTTGAATGTATAGATTCATATTTTTCATCTTATTTGGGAATTTTTCTGGTACTATGTCTTTAAATATTCTTTCTAAGCCTCCTCTCTCTTTCTTCTCCTCTGAGCCTCCCATGATGCATATTTGTTTTGCTTCAGGGTCCTACAGTTTCCCTAGATTCTGCTCAGTTTTCTTTTTCTTTTATTGTTTTTCTTTTTTACATGGCCTGGACAAAAGTTTATGCTCAATTTTCTTTATTCTTTTTCTTTCTGTCTCAGACTAGATAATTTTAATTGTCCTATCCTCATATTACTGATTTGTTTCTTTTGCCTGCTGAAATCTGTCATTGAATCCCTCTGGTAAAGTTTCCATTTCAAATGCTGCAATTTTTAGGTATGAAATTTCCATTTGGTTCCTTTTTATAATTTCTATGTCTTTTCTTGATATTTTCATTTTGTTCACATATTGTTTTTCCTTTAGTTTCCTGTGGTTTCCTTTGGTTCTTTCTCCATGCTTTTCTTTAACTCTTTTAACTTATTTAAGACAGTTGTTTTAAACTCTTTATCTAGTAAGGCCAATGTCTACACTTCCTCAGGGATGATTTCTGTCAATTTATTTTTGTACTTGTTTCTTTGTAGGATTTGTAATTTTTTGTTAACAACTGATCATTTGAATATTTTAATATGATAAATATGAAAACCAAATTCTTGCCCTGTACCAGAGATTGCTGTTGTTTATTATTGAGGGATATAGCTTTCCATTTATTTAATGACTTTTTCAACCTATTTTTGCAAAGAGCATATTCCTTGTTAGGTCTTGTACTGAAGTCTGTGCTCATTTAACTTGTATTTAGACATTGTTTTGATAAAGATTTCCTTGAATACCAAAACCAGTAAAAGAGAGGGGGAAAAAAGGATAATGAAAGGAAGAAAGAAGAAATAAAATCTCATCTCTCTTTTTTTGTACGTTGACTTTGTATTGGGGTACGTTTTTAACACCTAGCCGGGTGATTTGTAGTCAGCCTGGAGATCAGCTAGAGGTGAAAGATTAGGGTTTTCTCAGGTCTTTCCTGAGCATGGGTCCTCTCCTATGCATATGTCAGCCTTTTTACATTCCTCAGTATACAGGGTACTTTTCATTACTTTATTTTCCCAAAGAAGTTCTCTTCCCAGCTTTTCTTCCCAGGCTTTTTGGGGCTCTGTTGTATGCTTCACCTGTAATCTTTTGCCCCAGGCAGTTAACTGCATGCTGTTCTTTTACCTTACAGTGTTTTCCAACAATGACCACTGCTCTTTTTTTTCCTAAGTTAGGCAAAACAAAGACAAGTGCCTTATATCTGTATTTAGGTAGTCCCCAGACAGGCTGGAACAGACAGACAATTATTTAGGAACAAAGTCTGCTCTGCTTTCTCTGCAACCAGAGACAAGGGTCCCACACTGTGGACATGGCTGCCCTCTTTAAGACTGCCACTGAGCTGGAGAAGCAGGTGGGGAAGGGCAAGGAAAAACACAATGGACCTGTCCTACCATTTTTAAATTGCATTTTTATTGATTCAGTATTTGCTTGGTTGTCGTAAACCATGAATTATTTTCCAGAGTTTTGTCAAAGTTGGTTTTGATGGGTCCTGTTTGATTTTTAATTTTTCTGTAGAGGGACAGGTGCTTAGAGTTGCTACTGAACCACTTTCACTGATGTTCAAATTTTTAAAATATGGATATACAGTTGCTATTGCACTGTTTTTCGAAAAGACAATGCTTTCTCTATTGAGTTACATTTTCACCTTTGTTGCAAGTCAATCAACCATATATGTGTGCATCTGCTTCTGGGCCATCCACTCTGTTTTGTTGATTTATATGTGTATCCTTATGCCAATACCACATAGTCTTAATTACTGTAGCTCTGCAGTAAGATTTTAAATTAGGCAGTGCAAATTTGTTTTAATTATTAAAACTTTATTGTTTTTAAAATTTTTTTTTATTTCGGCATATTTCGGGGGTACAAATGTTTAGGTTACATGTATTGCCTTTGCCCCACCCGAGTCAGAGTTTCAAGCGTGTCCATCTCCCAGGTGGTATGCACCACACCCACTAGGTGTGTATATACCCATTTCCTCCTCCCCTTCCCATCTGCCCGACACCCGATGAATGTTACTACTATCTATGCACTTAAGTGTTGATCAGTTAATACCAATTTGCTGGTGAGTACACGTGGTGCTTGTTTTTCCATTGTTGTGATACTTCACTTACTAGAATGGGTTCCAGCTGTATCCAGGAAAATACAAGAGGTACTGTATCACCATTGTTTCTTATAGCTGAGTAGTACTCCATGGTATACATACACCACATTTTATTAATCCACTCATGTATTGATGGGCACTTGGGTTGTTTCCACATCTTTGCAATTGTGAATTGTGCTGCTATAAAGATTCTAGCACTGATGTCTTTTTTATAGAATGTCTTTTGTTCCTTTGGGTAGATGTGCAGTAATGGGATTCCTGGATCAAATGGTAGTTCTACTTGTATCTCTTTGAGGTATCTCCATTTTACTTTCCACACAGGTTGTACTAGTTTACAGTCCTGCCTTATTGTGTTTTTGTATAAATTTTGGAAATAGCTTATCAGTTTCTTAAAAGTCTACTGGGATCTTGACTGTGTTTACATTTAATCGTTCGATCAATTCACATTAACAATATTGACTCTTTTTCTATTTTTGTTTTATTTTTAATTGACAATAATTGCATATATTTATGGAATACAAAGTGATACTTTGATACATGTATATGATGTGGAATGATCAGAGTAATAAGCATATCTATCTCAAGTATTTTACATTTCTTTGGTGAAAACATTTAAAATCCTTTCAGCTTTTTGAAACATGCAATATATTATTATTAACTGTAGTCACCTTGCTTTGCAGTAGAACATCAGAGCTTATTTATCTGTCTAATCTAACTGTAACTTTGTACCCATTGACTAACATCTCTCCTTCCCCTGTCCACCCCCAACCAGGCACACCCAACTTCTGACAGCTACCACTCTGCTCTCTACTTATATGACTTTGATATTTTTAGATTGCCATGTAAGTGAGATCATACAGTATTTGTCTGTCCCTGGCTTATTTCACTTAACATAATGTCCTCTAGGTTCTTCCATGTTGTCACAAATGACAAAATTTCCTGGTTTTTTTTACTGTCAGAATAGTATTCCATTGTGTGTGTGTGTGTGTGTGTATATATATATATATCCCCTAAATTTTTTAATCCATTCATCCCTTGATGAATACTTAGGTTGTTTCATGCTGCCATGAAAATGGGAGTGTAGACATCCCTTCAGCTTGCTGATTTCATTTCCTTTGAGTATATACTCAGTAGTGGGATTGCTGGATCATATGGTAATTCTATTTTTAATTTTTTGAGAAACATCCATACTGTTTTCCAAAGGGGCTGTACTAATTTATAATGCCACTAACAGTATATAAAGATTCTCTTTTCTCCACATCCTCATATTCATCAGCATTTTTTTTCTTTTATCTTTTTGATTATAGCCAATCTAACAGATGTGAGGTGATATGTCATTGTGGCTTTGATTTGTATTTCTCTGATGATTAGAGATGTTGAGTATTTTTCATATGTCAGTTAGCCATCTGTATATCTTCTTTTGAGAAATATCTATTTAGGTCCTTTGAATACAGATTCCTTATGTTGTTTGTGGTGATTCTTATGTAAACAAACCTACTGCGCTGTCAGTCATATAAAAGTATAGCACATACAATTATGTACAGCTGCAGTCCCCAACCCCAGGCCACAGACCAGTACCAGTCCATGGCCTGTTAGGAACCAGGATGCACAGCAGGAGGTGAGTGGCGGGCAAGTGAGTGAAGCTTCATCTGTATTTATAGCCACTCCCTATCTCTACCATCACTTCCTGAGCTCCACCTCCTGTCAGATCAGTCACTGTTTCCCATTACCTCCAGATGGGACCATTTAGTTGCAGGAAAACAAGCTCAGGGCTCCCACTGATTCTGCGTTATTATGAGTTGTATAATTATTTCATTATATATTAAAATGTAATAATAATAGAAATAAAGTGTACAATAAATGTAATGTGCTTGAATCATCCCAAAACCATCCCCACCAGTCTATGGAAAAATTGTCTTCCATGAATCTGGTCACTTCATGTCCAAAAAGGTTGGGGACCACTGATGTACAGTACATAATCCTGATAATAAACAATGGTGTTATTGGTTTATGTATTTACCATACTATACTTTTTATTATTATTTTAGAATGAACTCCTTCTACTTATAAAACAAAAAAAAAAAGTTAACTGTTAAGCAGCCTCAGGCAGGTCCTGCAGGAAGTATTCCAGAAGAAGGTGTTGTTATCCTAGGAGAAGACAGCTCCATAACTCCATGTAAGTTATTGCCCCTGAAGACCTTCCAGTGGGAGATGTGGAGGTGGAAGAAAGTAATATGGATGATCCTGACCCTGTGTAGACTTAGGCTAATATGTGTGTTTGTGTCTTGGTTTTAACAAAAACGTTTAAAAAGTACAAAAATTAAAAAATTTGGCTTGGCGTGGTGGCTCATGCCTGTAATCCTAGCACTTTGGGAGGCTGAGGCAAGGGGATCACTTGAGGCCAGGAGTTGAAGACCAGCTTGAGAAACACAGACAGCATAGCAAGACCCAGTCTGTACAAAAAATAGAAAAATTATCTGGGCATACTGATGTATGCCTATAGTCCCAGCTAGTTGGGAGGCTGAGGCAGGGGAATTGCTTGAGCCCAGGAGTTTGAGGTTGTATAGTGAACTGTGATGATGATGCTGTACTCTAGCCTGGACAACAGAGCAAGACCCTGTCTTAAGAAAAAAATTAAAAATTAAAAAAATGAAGAAAGGTGAGAATAACAATATAAAGAAAGAAAATAGTTTTGTACAACTGTGCAGTGTTTTTGTCTTTTAAGCTAAATGTTATTACAAGACTCAAAATTTAAAATAATTAAAAAGTTTATAAAGTAAAAATATTACAGTAAGCTAAGGTTAATTTATTATTGAAGAAATAATATTTCTTAAATTTAGTGTATCTTAAGTATACAGTGTTTCTAAAGTCTTCAGTGTATAGTAATGTCCCAGGCCTTCACATTCCCTCACCACTCACTCACTGACTCACCTAGAGCAGCTTCCAGTCCTGTAAGCTCCATTCATGGTAAGTGCCCTATACAGATATACCATTTTTTATCTCTTATACCATATTTTTACTGTACCATTTTTAGGTTTAGATACATTTAGTTGCACAAATACTGACCATTGTGTTACAGGTGCCTACAGTATTCAGTACAGTAACATGTTATATAGGTTTGTAGTCTAGGAGCGATAGGCTATACCATAAAACCTAGGTGTATGGTAGGCTATACCATCTAGATTTGTGTAGGTATACTCTATGATGTTTACACAATGAAGAAATCACCTAATGATGCATTTCTCGTAATGTAACGAATGACTGTAATTGTTACCTTTGCTATGTAGAAGCTTTTTCATTAGATACAATCCCATTTGTCTATCTTTGCTTTTGTTGCTTGTGCTTTGGGGGTCATATCCAAGAAATCTCTGCCCAGATTAATGTCATGGAGCTTTCCTCTGTGTTTTCTTCTAGTAGTTTTATAGTCTCAGATCTTAAATTTAATCCATTCTTAGCTGATTCTTCTATAGAGGTCCATTTTCTCTCTTCTGTATGTGGATATCTAGTTTTCTCAGCATCCTTTATTGAAAAAACTATCCCTTTCCCTATTTGTGTTTTTGGCACCATTGTGGAAAATCAATTGACTCTAGATGTATGGATTTGTTTTGGGACTCTCTATCCTATTCCATTGGTCAATGCGTCTTTTTTTATGTCAGTACTATGCTGATTTGATTGTTATAGCTTTGTAACGTGTTTTGACATCTGGTAGTGTGATGCCTCCAGCTTTGTTCTTTTTGGTTTATTGTTTTGACTACTTGGGATCTTTTGTGGTTTCATATCAATTTTAGGTTTTTTTTCTATTTCTGTGAAGAATGACATTGGAATTTTAATAGGGATTGCACTAAATCTATAGATTGTTTTGAGTTTCCTTATGTACATTCATGGCATTTTTTAAAAGTCTTTTAAAATTTCTCTTAATGTTTTTTACATTTCAGTTTACCAATTTTATTATTTCTAGTAGTAGTATTAGCTTTTTGTAGATTATTCAGGATTTTATGCATGTACAATTATGGCATCTTTGAGTTTTACTTTTCCCTTTTCAATATATATGCTTGTTATTTGTTTTCCTTGCCTTGTTTCCCTGGCTAGGATCTCCAATACAGTATTCAATAGAAGCAGTGAGAGCAAAGAGATCAGACATTCTTGCCTTGTTTCTGCTATTAGTGGGAAAGCATTCAGTCTGTTACCATTAAATGGGATGTTAGCTCATTTGTTCTCAATGGAAGGGGGAACTTCACATGCCAGAGAACAGTTGGCAGTGTCGGGAGACATTCTTTGTTGTCACAACTGGGGCAGTTATTGGGATCTAGTGAGTAGAAGCCAGAGATGCTGTTAAACATCCTACAGTACATGGGACACCCACCCATCCAGTCTCTGCAACGAGAAATCATCTAGCTCAGAATGTCAGTAGTGCTGCTGTGGAGAAGCTCTGTATTAGCTGTAGGTTTTAAGGGATGTCCTTTATCAGATTAAAGAAGCTATCCCTTATTCCTGGTTTAGTAAGAGTTTTCATCAGAAATGGCTATAGAATTTATGTCAAATATTTTTTCTGCATCTACAGAGATGATTATGTAGTATTTACTCCTTTATTCTATGAATGTAACAAATTACCTTGATTGATTTTAAAATGTTAAACTAATCTTGTATTCTAGTATAAACCTCACTTGGTTGTGATATATTACATTTTATATGTATTTTGATTCATTTTTCTAATATTCTTGAATTATTATTGTATACATTCTTACGAAGCATTGGTCTGTGGTTTTCTCTCTCTTTCCCCCTCTCTCTCCCTCTCTCCACCTCTCCCTCGCTCTCTCTTTCTCCTTTATGATGTCTTTGTCTGGTTTTGGTAATAGGGTTGTGTTTGCCTTACATGAGTCCTTTGCCTTCTCACAGGACACTTTTTCCCCCTACACTTGAAGTTTAATCCCAGAGAGCCTATGTATGTAACTAGTATATAGATACATGCCAGAGAATCAAGGACTAGTCTATAGTACCTTAATTGAAATCCTTATGACCATATATGTTTTGAAAATCAGAATTTAGAAAGGTTTATATACTATATGTATTACCTGACATTTTATAATTAACTGTATTAATATTTGTGCAGTAAAACTTATGAATAGTCACACTAAGGGGATAAAGACTATAAGTAGCCTCACATGGGTTCCTGTCAGTTTTTGTCACCAGTTGAGTTTGGGTGCCAGACTTAAGAAAACATGAAGGCACTCTGGGCCTGGAAAAACTTGTGGCTTAATATTGAAACTTGATTGGTATCTATACCATTTCCCATTGATGCAATGGACTTTAATTGCAAATTACTAACTTTACAAGTAGGCAATTTTTAGAATCAATTTTTTGTTAAGTTTGAAAATGTCTGTAGTGGCATTTCAACACAATATCCTAAGATACTTTATCTCTGTATCATTTATCACTAGATGGAATAATCAATTCCAAATCCATGTTATTCTGGTGAATATAAAATCCATATGACCAGCCAAGACACACACATCTGATAAAGAACTTGATAGCCCTTCTTAGTCTATTCTAGACACTCTCTCTAACCTGGACTACTGCCACAGCATCCTAACAGATCTTCTTGCTTTCAAACAGCTCACTTTCCCCTGGTTACTCAAAAATCTTGGGGAATTTGCTGGCTTTTTTTTTTTTTTTTTTTGCTAATTTTCACCAAGATTAAAAAGACTGAAAAATATTTTTTCCTAAAATTTCTAATGCTCTGGTTTGTTTATTTGGATTATCATACCAATATTAGTATTGAGACTGCTCAACGGAAGATTTTATATCTGAGGTAAAGTAGAAGAGAAAGTACAATGCAGTTCTCTTTTAGTGTTGTCCCTGTTTTATCAGTTTATTGATGCCACCAGTGCAGAAAGAATGGTCTCCTGACTATAGCTTAATGGAAATTGGCTAATGACACATAAAGCGTGTTCGCTTGTTTTGGGCTAAAAATCGAGAGATGTGTTTTAACAAAGTATTTTCAAAGTAATTTTTCTGGAAATTATCTTTGTAATTGAGTCAAATCTGAGTACTGAAGGCTCCATGTGTATCTTCTGGAAAAAATTTGAATATTAATGAGAAAAGAATTTCTCACCTGTTTCTGAATGAGATTTTCAGCATTAAGGCCTAGAAGCCATCTTCTGAATTCCCTTTGTAGACGTACTTAATGAAATCTGATTTGGGGTCATATGATTTTCAGTAACTTTGTCCTTTAGAAAAACATCACAAAGGCAATAAAATGAAGGTACATTATTTTGGCATTAATTTGCTTTATTAATAGTTAAATTTTGTCTAGAAATACGTGAAATATAATGAGCAGTGATGTTGTTTGCTCCTTCACCTTTCAGGGTCATTTTATCAAAGATTTAAATATATTTGACAGTATACTAATTTCTAGTGAAAGTCATCATTTTAAAATCTAAACCATTTATTTTTTCCCTGATGTTCTCAAATACAGACTCAGTTCTTCAAATGGTAAACCTGGGACTAGCAAATATTTCATTTGACAACTGTTCATCTCTGTTCGAAACAGAACTTTGTGCTTATTATTTAAATCTTCTTGAAACATGGCAAATATTATGCCACATAACTTTTCTCAAGTTTTCATTTTTTTGTTTTGTTTTTAAGACAGAGTCTGTTGCTCCAGCTAGAGTGCAGTGGTGTCATCATAGCTCCCTGCAACCTCAAACTCCTGGACTCAAGTGATCCTCCTGCCTCAGCCTCCTGAGTAGCTGGGACTACAGGTGCACACCAACATGCCCAGCTAATGTTTTTTTTTTTTTAATTTTTAGTAGAAATGGTGTTGTGCTCTTGCCCACGCTAGTGTTGAACTCCTGACCTCAAGCGATCCTTTCCCCAGGGCCTCCTAGAGTGCTAGGATTACAGGCATGAGCCATTGCTCCCGGCCTTAAGTTTTTGACTAATTTTATAATAACGTCGAAATAGTATAGATTGGGGTGGATAAAATTTTGTTAGTACCAAGTTCCTTGGAAGACACTAAGGATACCTGGTCTCTGTGTTTATGGAGCTTACAATTTAGAGGAGGAGATAGACATAAATTGGTAATATTTAAGCTGGAATTTAATGGATTCATTCAGTTATTGATTTGAAAACATTGGTATTGTGCTTGACATTGGGGATACGGTGATGAACAGAACTGGTAAGGGCCCTGTTCTCATTAAACTTTCAATTTAGAAACAGAAACAAATGACTTTTTAAGCCATCTGTGAAGCAGAAGTGTAAATGGAAGGCAAGTTTGGACATCATCAGCTTATGGATGGTATTTTTGTCACTTGGAAATGAATGAAAATATGGATCTTAAGAACATGTGAGTTTTTTCCTTTTTTTATTTACACTAAAAATTTTGGATTGAGGTCCCAATTAAGATCATTCAACAGAACTTCAAAGATACTACCCAGTTTAGTGTTGTTATCTGAGACTTCAGTGAGAAAGCAGCATTTCTTGTTCCATTGTATCTTTATAAAAATAATTTTTCATTTTTAATTGTAAAAAGCACAGAACATAAAATTACCATTATTAACCATTTTAAGTGTACTTTTCCATAGTGTATGGTATATTCACATTGTTGTATAACATATATCTTTGGCTTAAAATTGCACATAGTGAAATAGGTCAGCACAGTATTATCCATCAATAGATTCATCACAACTTACAGTTTTAAAAGAAGATAATTTTATGTTTTATAAAACAAATTTTTATATCTTCATGTAAGTTTTAATTTGAGGTTTGACTTTGGAATTGGACAAAAAACTTGATGCTTAATAATTTCTTCTCAAGAAGTTCTTTGGATAGTCATTGAAGGGAGAAATTACTTTGGCCTCTTGGAAGTTGAGGGTAGGTAGAACCAGAGCTCATCCTTGAAGGATGACTAGAACATAGAGTGGCCAAGTGGAGGGGTGAGTTATTTGGGGAAATTGGGGAGAAAAGCCTAATAGCTGAAACAAAGTCTGGATCCAGGAATGTGCTTGATTTACCTAGGATTTGTGAGAATAAACTGGCTAATAGCACTTCATGTGGGGTAATGTGGAAAATAATTTTACCTTTAGGTTGATTGTCTTATTATAATTGGGCTGGAGAATATTAGGATGTTTTTTAGAAGGTTGGTAATGATATCAATATTTGTTAACTATTTCATTTTACTGGCATTGAACATTTAATTTTCCATCTGTATTAGTTTCTTAGGGCTACCCTAATAAATTGCCACAAACTGGGTGGCTTAAAATAACAGAAATTTATTGCTTCAAACAGTTCTTGAGGTTAAAAGCCTGAAATCAAGGTGTCAGCAGGGCTATTCTCTTTCTCAAGGCTCTATGAGAGAATCCTTTCCTCTTCTTAGCTTCTGGTGGATGCCAACAATCCTTGCATTCCTTAGTTTACAGATTCCAATTTCTGCCTCTGTCATCACACGGTGTTCTTCCTCTGTCTGTGTCTCTGTGTCCAAATTTCCCTCTTCTGTTTTTTTTTTTATTTTATTTCAGAGTATTACAGTGGTACAAATATTTTTGGTTATATGGATCACTTTTATAATGCTTGAGTCATGGTTATAAGTGTGCCTGTCATACAGATAGTGTTCATTGTACCTGTTAAGTACAATGGAGGAGACGAGAACTCCTCCTACTCCCCCTGCTTGATTTCTGTTGAGCTTTACTTTTCTGTCTGCATATGTATGCTCATCAGTTAGTTCCAATTTAATAGTGAGTACATGTGTTGTTTGTTTTTCCATTCTTGTGATATTTCACTTAGGAGAATAGTTTCTAGGCCTTGCAGTCCCCAAAGCCCTGGGCCGCAGACCTGTAGTAGTCTGTGGCTGTTAGGAACCGGGCCGCAGAGCTCTGCGCCTCCCTCCCAACGCCCATTCCGTCTGTGGAAAAAATTGTCTTCTGTGAAACTTCGGAAACGGGGGAGGGGGGTGAGCAAGCGAAGTTTCGTGTTTCTTTACAGTTGCTCCCCATGGCTCGCATACTTGCCTGAGCTCCGCCTCTTCTCACCCCTCCCCCATCTGTGGAAAAATTGTCTTCCATGAAACCAGTCCCTGGTGCCAAAATGTTAGGGACCACTGTCCAGTTCCATCCAAATTGTTGCAAAAGGCATTAAGTCATCCTTCTTCGTGGCTGAGTATTATTCCATGGCATATATATACCACATTTTATTAATCCACTCATGAGTTGATGGGCACTTGGGTTCGTTCCACATCTTTGCAATTGCGAATTGTGCTGCAATAAACATTTGAGTACACATGTCTTTTTGATGAAAGGACTTCTTTTCCTTTGGGTAAATACCCAGTAGAGGGATTGCTGGATCAAATGGTAGGTCTACTTTTAGTTTTTTGAGTTATCTCTACACCATTTTCCGTAGAGGTTGTGCTAATTTGCAGTGCACCCAACAGTGTATAAGCGTTCCTTCCTCTCTGCATCTATGCCAGCATCTATTGCTTTGGGAATTTTTAATAAAAGCCATTCTAATTGGGGTAAGGTGATATCTCATTGTGGTTTTAATTTACATTTCCTGTAATCATTTCCTGATTAGTGACAGTGAGCATTTTTTATATGTTTATTGGCCATTTGTCCATCTTCTTTTGAAAAGCTTCTGTTCATGTCTTTTGTCCACTTTCTGATGGGGTTGTTTGATATTTTTCTTGCTGATATGCTTGAGTTTTTTGTAGATTCTGGTTATTAGCCCTTTATTAATGTATAGCTTGTGAATATTTTCTCCCGTTCTGTAGATTGTCTCTTTGCTCTGTTGATTATTTCCTTGGCTGTGTGGAAGCATTTTAATTTAATCAAGTCCCATTTATTTATTTTTATTGTTGCTGTGATTGCCTTTGGGGTCTTTTTCATGAATTATTTGCCTAGGCCAATATCTAGAAAAATTTTTCCAACATTTTCTTCTAGTATTCTTATGATTTCATGCCTTATATTTAAGTCTTTTATCCATCTTGAAGTAATTTTTGTGAGTAGTAAGAGATATGGATCCTGTTTCATTCTTCTGCAGGTGGCTATAAAATTTTCCCGGCACCATTTTTTGAATAGGGATTTTTTTCCCAAGTGTATATTGTTGTCTGCTTTGTCAAAGACCAGTTGGCTCTGTGTGGGTGGTTTTATATCCGGATTCTCTGTTCTTTTCCGTTGGTCTATGTCTCTGTTTTTGTGCCAATATCATGCTATTTTGGTTACTATATCCTTGTAGTATAGTTTAAAGTCTGGTAATGTGATGTCTCCAGATTTGTTCCTTTTGCTTAAGATTGCTTTGGCTATTCAGGCGCTTTTCTGGCTCCAAATGAAACATAAAATTATTTTTTCTAGATCTGTGAAGTATGACATTGGTATTTTGATGGTGATTACGTTGGATCTGTAAATCACTTTAGATAGTTTTCGAACTCTTGATCTTGAGCAATCCACCCCCCTCGGCTTCCCAGAGTGCTAGGATTACAGACGTGAGCCACTGTGCCCAGCCAATAGGTAGTATGGACATTTTAACTATGTTGATTTGGATTAGAGGCCACCCTAATCCAGTATGATTTCATCTTTTTGATCACATCTAGGAAGACCCTACTTTTATTTAAGGTCACATTCTGAGATTCCAGGGGGACATGAATTTTTAAGGGACATTATTCAACCCAGTACACCATGCATAGGAAAATTTCTTATTTGCATTTTCAAAGAACATCTTGTAAATTATTTTGATTTTCATATATTTGGTCTATATGTCAAATATAAATAATGTTATGTGGAAATGTTCAGATAGATTGTTCAAGGTTAAAATGGAATTTTTCAAATTTTTCAAAAGAATGAAAATGAAGAACGTGATATCAGTATTTTTCTGATATAAATGTATAAGAATAAAGCAAATGATAATTACATTAGAAAGTGTTTGAGAGAGGAAGTTTGTAGGATGTTCCTCACACTTTTACATTGCAATGTATATATGCCAGGCTGATTAGTGTATATTCTCCTTACCCTCAAAGAGCTCACAATTCAATTGAGAGACAAATTACAACATAGCGTGATGAGTACAATACAGTTGTGCACAACATAGAATAATTATCTGAATTGAGTTTTAAAAGACAAAGGTTTTTACCAGGGAAATAAACTCTGTGTGTGTGTGTGTGTGTGTGTGTGTGTGTGTGTGTGTGTGTGTGTGTGTGTGAAAGAGAGAGAGAGAGAGAGAGAGTGTGTGTGTGTGTTAACTGGTTTATTTTGAAAGGAAAATAAATAAATCAAATAAGATTATTTATTCCACTTACACCAATTCATAATTATGAGCCTCACAATGTGGTAATATGGTTCCACCACCCATATGTCCAAAATGTTGATTTATTTATTCCAAAATATTGTTTCTCTGACTAAATATTGTTTTTTGGAGCTGGAGGATTTGCTAAAGATAAAGCTCTCCTTATAGCAAATCAGGAAGTTTCAGTGGGGAAAACTTACCATTGAAACAAGCATCAGCATGATTACTGATTTTGTGACTGAAATAACATGGTACCCTTTGGTTTTTACCCTGCCACAAGGTATTTTTTCGACAGAGGAAATTAGCTGTAATAATTTCCTCTGGAAGATGAGCTGCATTACTTTGGATTGTTTTTTTCTTTTTTTTTCTCTTACATTTATTTTTGATGAGGTAACACATTCATGTGGTTCAAAAATTTTTTTCCAAATATTTATTGTTATAAAAGATGTCCATGGGTCATTGACTACAAAAGCAATTTCCCAACTGAGCATATAATTCTAGTTTTATGAATATACAATGTTATCTTCTGTATTACATCTATACATATACTGAAACATCTCTGGAAGATTATATGCTAAAGCATCATAACGAATACTTCTTAATTTACATGTCATGCCTTTACTCCATTTTAAGTGCACAATTAAATGATTATTAGTAAATTTACCAGGTTGAACAGCTAAACACATAAATCAATTTTAGAGGATTTCCTTCCCCCTGTTGAAACCCTAATACCCTTCGCCAACTATATTTCAAGCATGCCCCGCCCCTCCACAGTGCTCACCACATCCCTCAGATGCGGGTCTACCCCCCCTCCCCGAATCCCTACTGAACACCGCCACCATTTGTGCACCATAGTGTTAGTCAGTACCAATTTGCTGGCGAATACATGTGGGGCCCATTCTTCCTGTCTTGTGTCACCTCACTTTGAATAATGGGCTTAAGCTTAATCCAGGATAATATAAGTGATGCTAGTTCACTGTCATTTCTTAAAATTGAGTAATAGTCCATTGTAAATATATACCAAATTTTAATAATCCACTCATGAATTGACAGGCACTTGGGTTGTTTCCACGACCTAGCAATAGTGAATTGTGCTGCCATAAACATTCACGTACAGATGTCTTTATAATTGAATGACTTATGTTCTTTTGGGTAGATGCCTAATAATGCTATTGCTGGATCGAATGGTAATTCTATTTCTAGCTCTTTGAGGAATCTCCAAATTCTTTTCCACAGAGGTTGCACTAATTTGCAGTCCCACCAGCAATGTAAGAGTGTTTCTGTCTCTCCACATCCTCGCCAGCATTTGTTGTTTTGGGATTTTTTGATAGAGGCCAATATCACTGGGGTTAGGTGGTATCTCATTGTGATTTTGATTTGCATTTCTCTAATGATTAGAGATGTTGAACACTTTTTTATATGTTTTCTAGCCATTATTCTGTCTTCTTTGGAAAAGTTTCTGTTCATCTCCTTTGCCCATTTATAAATGGGGTTGTTTGATTTTTTCTTGTTAATTCTTTTGAGTTCTAGGTAGATTCTTGTTATCAGACCTTTGTCGGAGGTGTAGAGAGTAAATATTTTCTCCCATTCCGTAGGTTGTCTATTTGCTCTAGTGATAGTTTCTTTGGCTGTGCAGAAGCTTTTTGATTTGATCAGATCCCATTTGTTTATTTTCGTTGCTGCATTGATTGCTTTGGGGGTCTTCTTCAAGAATTCTTTGCCTAAGCCGATGTCTGAAAGGGTCTTCCCAGCATCCTCTTCTAGGATTCTTAAGGTATCCTGCCTTAGGTTTAGGTCTGTTAACCATCTTGAGTGTATTTTTGTGAGAGGTGAGAGGTAGGGATCCAGTTTCATTTTTCTGCATGTAGCTATCCAGTTTTCCCAGCACCATTTATTGAAAAGAGATTCTTTTCCCC
>CAUYRT010010948.1:0-11823 GCA_963574885.1 Lepilemur ruficaudatus | reverse complement strand
TAATTTCTTTCTTTCTATTTATAGTAGAGACGGGGTCTCGCTCTTGCTCAGGCTGGTTTCGAACTCCTGACCTTGAGCGATCCGCCCGCCTCGGCCTCCCAGAGTGCTAGGATTACAGGCGTGAGCCACCGCGCCCGGCCTTGATTTTTTTTTTTTTAATCCACTTTGCTGTAGAATTACTTGTGTTTGATTATGGGCTATTGCCTGAGACCCTGCTGGGGATGTTAGGTAATCCTGATGTGTGTATTGTGTCGCCTTTCTAAAAGAGGAATACAAAAATCAGAATTTTGAAACATCTCTGGCCACAAGGGTGTCAGATACGGGATTATGGAACTGTAATACATATTTTATTGGTGAAATTTTGGAAAATGCAGATAAATACAAAAGGAAAAACTACCTATATTTCCACCAACCTAGAGAGATCTTTCATTAAATTTGTTGCTTATCTTTCAGGTCTTTGAAAAAAATATATTGGGACTGTTTGTTTTTAAGACAAAAGTCCAGTTATCTAAAATTTAACTTCCTTAGAAAGTTCATGGTAACATTTCATGTTATCCTTTTGGGAATTATATACAGGAACTATAGGTCACTTTTTATATAAAAATAGAAATAGGTTCATACTGTGTTTTCATTTTTATGTGATATTTAATATCTATAGAAGAATGTATGTTCTGTATGTATAAGTTATGGAGCACAATTAACACTCATGAACTTCACCAATCAACTAAAAAAACTGCAAGATTACTGATACTCTGGGAGCTTCCTGTGTTCTCCTCTGTCCTTCATTCTGCATCTGTCCCCTATTCTCACTAGGTTACTTGTCGGGAGTTCATGATGCCCCCAATATAATCAGGTCCCCGGGTAGCATGCATTGCAAGAGATGGGAGAGACAAAGATATGGAGTAAGGTGAAAGGGTGCAGGGAGGTCAACGGACCACCAGCATTCCTGTGAGCCAGGTGGTACTGACTGAAATCTAGCACCTGTTTTTATTCTCTTTTTCATGCTATAGATTTCATTGATTTCACGTGAAAAGCTTGGGTTAACAGTAAAGCATATAATCTAAACTGGAACATACTTCTTTCTACTTTACCTAGTTCCTCATTTACTGAGACCTGAACTCAGGGAGAGATAGGAACATTGCTTCAGGCGTAAAATAGCAAACTGCTCTTATCTGCTGGGCTGACATCCTTTGATCATTCTCTCCGAAGCCTTTGGATTAGAAGCCCTTGGATAGAAGCCCGGGTCCATTTGCAGACATCCAGGCTGTAGCCCTCAGGCTTCAAGGCGGGGTTGTTTGCAGACATACCTGATTGGTGGAATGTCCCTCTCAAGCTTGAGCAGCTTTTGCTCAGTGAACTAACATGTCTACAGGTTGCTCTTTGGCAAAGTCCTGTCCCACTCCTGGGGTTCTCATGTCTCGACCCTAACCCTCAACAGTTACCAATGTCGTGAATTTTGTGTTTGCCATTCTCTTGGTTTTTTAAACAATTAGATTACATTTACATTTACTACATTTTTATGTTTTACTGTATAACATAATGCTTAATTTTGCTTTATTTTTATAAGATTATTATAAAGATGATATAGATTGTCTTTTACAATTTGCTTTTTTAATCAGTATTGTTTCCAAGATTTGTTCCATTTGTTGCTCTCATTTCCAGTGCTGTATGATGTTCTTGCCTATGAAGATATAGTATCATGATTTATTTATCTGTTGTCTTGCTGGTGAATGTTTACGTTTCCAGGTTAAGGCTGTTTTAAAGAGGACTGCTATGAACATTCTTGAACATATTCCTAGTATTCATGTTTCAAAGCTTTCTTAGGATTTATATACCTTGGGAACAATCTACCAATCTCTTTTATGGTGAGTGCTTTGGTGCCCTAACAAATTCTTCTTTAGCCTGAGGTCTTAAAGGTGGTCTCCTATGTTTTTCTCTAGATAGGAATAGGTTGGGGGTTAAGATTAGGGTTAGGGCTGATGCTTTGCCTTTCACATATAAATTTTTAATCCATCTAGAATTAGGTTTTATGTTATTTATGTCTGAGTGAGTTGGCAATCCAGTTGTCCCAGTACCATTTATTGAATAGTCTCTTCTTTCCTCAGCGAGCTCTAGTGTCAGCCTCTGAGATTGTTTTTGTATATGTATATGTATGAATGTAATGTTAAAATGGTAAATAGTATTTTATCTGCTTTTTTCTATTTAATATATCTTGAGCATGTTTTCATACCATTTAATATATTGTAGATTTCTTTTTAGAGGGCTCACAGTAGACCACTATTTTCCGTTTGTCTATTTTTTATTGTATCATGTTCATTCCTGATCCTCTAGTCTCCCTCTCCAAGAAAGATTATAACTGTTTTTCTCTCAATCATCCTAGACATGTATGCATGAAAACACATATATGTATATAATCTTACATAATCCCCCTTTTTATTGTGATAAAATATGCATAACATAAAAGTTACCATTTTAACCATTTTTTAAGTGTACAGTTCATAGCATTAAGTACACCACCATCTATTTCTAAAACTTTATCTTCCCAAACTAAACTCTGTAGAATAGTCCCCCTTATCCATGGGGGATATGTTCCAAGACCTCTAGTAGATGCCTAAAACTGCAGATCGTACCGAACCCTATATATACCGTTTTTTTGATCTGATAATTGAGACAGTGACTAAATGTCTAATGGGTGGGTAGCGTATACAGCATGGAGACGCTGGACAAAAGGATGATTCATGTCCTAGACAGGATGAAGCAGGATGGCGCAAAATTTTATCACACTACTCAGAATGGCATGCAACTTAAAATTTATGAATTATTTCTGAAAATTTCCATTTAATATTTTCAGACCATGTTTGACCACATGGAGAGGGAAACTGCAGTTAAGGGAAAACTACTGTACACAGTGAACTCAGACTCTCCTTTCTCTCTTCCCAATCCCTGAAACCTCTGTTCTACTTTCTGTCTCTGTGAATTTGACTACTCTAGGTCCCTCATATAAATAGAATTTTAAAATATTTGTCCTTTTGTTACTGGCTTATTTCACTTAGCTTAATGTCCTCAAGGTTCATCTGTATTGTACCATGTTTCAGAATTTCCTTCGTTTTTAAGGGATAGTACTTGATTGTATGGATATACCACATTTTGTGTATCTGT
This sequence comes from Lepilemur ruficaudatus, assembly GCA_963574885.1. Taxonomy (NCBI): domain Eukaryota; kingdom Metazoa; phylum Chordata; class Mammalia; order Primates; family Lepilemuridae; genus Lepilemur; species Lepilemur ruficaudatus. The sequence goes on along the minus strand of CAUYRT010010948.1, from coordinate 8,664 downwards.
TGATGGTTGCTTCCACCTTTTAGCTACTATGAATAATGCTATGAATATTGGTGTACGAAATATCTGTTCAAGTCTTTGCTTTCAGTTTTTTAAAAAATACATACTGAGAAGTAGGATTACTGGATCATATATGATAATTCTGTGTTTAATTTTTTGAGGAACTGCCACACCGTTTTTCATAGTGGCTGTACCATTTTACATTCCCACCAGCAACAGAGGTTTCAGTTTCTTCACATCCTTGACAACGCTAGTCTATTTCCCAAGCTAGAGAGCAGTGGCATCATCAGAGCTCCCTGCAACCTCCTGCTCCTGGGCTCGAGTGATCCTCCCACCTTGGCATCCCAAAGTGCTGGGATTACAGTTTATTTTTATTGTTATTTTTTTAAATCCATCCTAGTGGGTGTAAAATGGTATCTCATTGTGGTTTTGATTTGCATTTCCCTAGTGATTAGTGATGCTGAGCACTTTTTTACATTTTTTTTTTTTTGAGTCAGAGTCTCACTCTGTTGCCTGGGCTAGAGTGTCATGGCATCAGCCTAGCTTACAGCAACCTCAGACTCCTGGGCTCAGGCGATCCTCCTGCCTCAGCCACCCGAGTAGTAGGCATGTGCCACCATGCCCGGCTAATTTTTTCTATATATTTTTAGTTGTCCAATTAATTTCTTTCCATTTTTAGTAGAGACAGGGGTCTCGCTCTTGCTCAGGCTGGTTTCGAACTCCTGACCTTGAGCGATCTGCCCGCCTCATCCTCCCAGAGTGCTAGGATTACAGGCATGAGGCACCACGCCCGGCTTTTTTACATGTTTATTAACCATTTGCTTGTCTTTGGAGAAGTGTCTATTCATGTCCTTTGCTAGGTTTTTAACCAAGTTGATTTTTGTTGTTGAGCTCTGGGTGTTCTTTATGTATTCTGGATATCAATCCCTTATTAGATATATGGTTTGCAAATAATTTCTCCCATTTTGTGGGTTGCCTTTTGACTCTGTTAATAGTGTCCTGAGGTGCACAAAAGTTATTATAATAATACTTGTGGGAAAGTCCATTTTTTTCTTTTGTTGGCTGTGCTTTGGTGTCATATTTGTGAAATCCTCACCAAATCCAATGTTATGAAGCCTTTCCCCTATGTTTTCTTCAAAGAGTTTTATAGTTTTAGTTCTTACATTCATTTTTAATCTTTTTTGTTGTGTATAGTAAGGGTCCAACCTCATTCTTTTGTGTAATCCCTTTTTACATAGTGCCTAGTACATGATGATTCCATGTCTTGCTTTTTTCACTCAGCAGTGTTTCAACCCCACTATTTCCTTTTCACCCCATCCTCCAGTATTCCACTGAATGGTATGAGTCACTATGTAGGAGAACTTCTGACAGTTAAAGTTAAAAGAAAATCAAATAGAAATGTTAAACACAGGAATGAAAACTGAAAAGAAAAGACAAAAGCAAGGAAGGGAAAAGAAGAGAGGTGGACAGAATGGGAATAAGTATTACTAACTTTTGCTTTCAGGAGGACAAATTGCAATTTTATGGAAAGTTTATCAGGCACATTGTTAAACTCTGTGTGTGTATATAATTTATCCTTACATCAGTCCCCTGAAGTGTGGGTATTCTTTCCCCATTTTACAGTTGAAAAACTGGTTACTTACCGAAGATTTGATAGTTAATGAGTGGCAGAGCTTGAATTTGAACACAGGTATTTCTGACTACAAAGCCCATGATGTTTAAGGATAAATTATATATACGCAAAGAATTTAACAATGTGCCTGATAAACTTTGCCATTTAATGGTTCTCTGAGAATAAAGGGAACCTTTAATCATGTAAGCTTGGAAAAGGCTGCATATTAAATCCCTCTCTTGGAAATTCATAGTCTAAATTAGCATATTATGAGCTCTGAGAAGTCGGGCAGTAAAAAAGAAACCTGTTTAATTTTGTTTTAAGTGTTAAAAGTCACTCACTTGCTCAAGGGAAGAATTTGCTTGGCATCTTAACAATACCCTGAGCAGTGCCCCTTGTACACTGTTTTGAGAGGTGCCTCTCACAGTTGTGTTCTCTTTCTTGTATCAAATCTAAGGACAGGAAATTAAATCCTATCTTGGTGAAGAAGAGAATCAGTCCATAGAATTAACTGACACAGGCCAAGTGTGTAGCTTTTTATTTTTGGTGGTGGGGACGTGGGGGTGTCAGTTTGTGCACCAAAGTCTACCGTGAGGTAACTTGAAATAAGGTGCTTTTTTGGAGGTAAATTGCATGTGACTCCAACTTCCCTTGTCCACATGACAAATATTAAGCTGTAGTTTTCTTTCAGTGGTCTGTGATATGGTAAAATTATTATACAACTGTTTGACTGTATAACAGTTTCAGCCATTATTTCTCATTTTTCCCCCTTTCATCCTTTCTGTATTTTAGTTCATACCTATGTTAGACCGCTTGGTAGTGTCCCAACAGGTTACTGAGGCTTCGTTAATTATTTTTTCAGTCTTTCTTACTATTTGTAGTTTTTGTTGCTGTGTCTTCAAGTTCAGTAGTATTTTCTTCTGTGGAGTCTCATCTCCGCAAAAAAATATATTTAGTGTATTTTTTTGTTTGGGATACTGTGTTTTTAAAATCTCTACAAGTTCAGTTTGGGTGTTTAAAAATTCTGTTTCTCTCCTGTCTATATCACATTCATATGAACTGTATTTATAATGTCTGTTTTAACATGCTTGTGTTCCGATTCCATTATTTCTATCACGTATATGTCTAGTTTGGATGAATTTTTTGGTCTGGATATGGGTCATCTTTTCTGCTTCTTTGTATACCTGAACATTGTGAATTTTATAGTTCACTTAATTCTGCTAGATGCCTTTAAAGCTAGTCAGATTTTATTTCACACACAGTTAAGTAACTTTTGGATCGTTTTAATCCTTGTGAAGCTTACTGTTAAGGTTTTTATGGCTAGTCATAGCAGTCTTTATCCTTGGACTAATTTAGTACCTTTACTAAGGTGTTGATCCTTCTAGGAACTGCATAGTTTCTTCTCTCTGACCAGTGAATCACGAACTGTTTCAAGTCCTGGGCAAGCCTATTGCTTTCTGGTAGATTGTTCCCTGACCTGAGGGAGAAGATTTCCTCTTAGGCACTTGCAAATCCGAGACTGCAGCGAACCCTCTGCAGACCTCCAGAGCTCTGCATGCAGCTCCTTGCTCTCCAGTACTCCCTCCTGCGGACTCTGGCTGCCTCAGCTTCTCCCAAGTTTGTTGTCTCCTAAATTCAGAGACACTCAGATTCTGTTTGAATGTTCTGTCCCTGCAGTGAATCCTGGAAGTTGCCTCTAGGCAGTAAGTTTGGCTAATCATAGAATTTACCGTCTTTGTTTCCTCTCCCTCTAGGATCACAGTCTGGTGCTGCCTTTTGCCCAGTGTCTTAAAAACTGATATTTCATGTATGTTGTGGGGTTATCTAGTTGTTTATAGTGGGAAGACAATCTCTGTAGCAGTTAAAACTTCACGTCCAAAATCCGGAGTCCTCCTGTTTAAATTTTGTTAATATAATTAGTTGGCCATCCATATCTGTGGGTTTTGCATCTGTGGATTCAACCCAACCATGGATGGAAATATTCAGAAAAGAACAAAAAATAACAATACAACAATAAACATAAAATTTTTTAAAAAATACAATATAATGACTACAGATTGAATATCCCCAAATTGGACATCTAAAATGCTCCAGAATTGGAGATTTTTTTGAGCACCAACATGATGCTCAAAGGAAATGCTTATTTGAGAATTTTGGATGGCAGATTTTCGGATTAGGGATGCTGAACTGGTAAGTACATAAAGCAGATATTCCAAAATCTGAAAAAAATCAGAAATCCAAAACACTTCCGGTCTCTTATCCCTTTTGGATAAGGGATACTAAACCTGTATTTATATAGCATTTACGTTGTATCAGATATTTAAGTAATCTAGAGATGATTTAAAGTATATGGGAAGATGTGCATAGATTATATGCAAATACTGTTCCATTTTCTATAAGGGACTTGAGTATACAGGGACTTTTATATTCGAGGGGGTCCTGGAACCAATCAGTCCCTTCATGAATACCAAGGGATGACTGTTTCAACCATCAATTTCATTTGTCAATAGATTCTGTGGCTATTCTACTTTCGATTTAGCTTTAGTTTTGTTTTTATTGAGTCTTTTTAAAATTGTGATAAAATATATACATAACATAAAATTGACCGTTTTAATAATTTTTAAGTGTACAGTTCTGTGACATTATGTACATTCATATTGTTGTACAACCTGTCTCTCTAGAACTCTTTTATCTTCTTAAACTGAAACTCTGTACCCATTAAACACTAACTCCCCACCAGCTCCTGGCAACCAGCATTCTACTGTCTGTCTCTATGACTATGACTATTCTAGGACCTCATATAAATGGAATCAGACAGTACTTCTTTTTTGACTGGTTTATTTCACTTAGCATAATGTCTTCAAGGATCATCCTTGTTGTAGCATGTGCCAGAATATCCTTCTTTTTAAAGACTAAATAATACTTAATTGTATGGTTATGCCACATTTTGTTTATCCATTCATCTATGGAGACAACAGATTGCTTCCACCTTTTGGCTATTGTGAACAATGCTGCTGTGCACATTGGTGTGCAAATATTTCTTCGAGACCTGGCATTCAAATCTTTCCAGCTTTATTTCCGCATTTATCTTTGCTTCTGTTTTTCTTTATGTTGGTACTTGGCTTTTATTCTGAATCAGCAGATTTTTTTTCTCTGTTGCCAATATAATAATTTAAAATGGAACGTTTCTTTTATAATATATATCCTTTAGAGTAAACTAGTTAGACAGTTTTGGTTATATTTGTAGAAAACAGTATGAATGCTTCAGTGGCTTTATGTCACTATTTGACCCATTTTCACTTTGGACAGCATGCTGATGGTAGTTTGCTGGTCCACTAAAATCCAATTTTCAAATATTCCTATTTTTGGACTCTAAACTGCATGTTTGAAATCATGTTAGAAATTCTTTTATTCCAGATGATACATATTCCCATTCTTGTTGTACTTGAGTCGCATAATCACAGGTTTGTAAGTATGCTTCCGTGTATTATTTGTTTCTGTTCTCATAACCACTACTATGTTGATCCATTATAGGGAATTGCAGCTACAAAGTAATACTGTGTACTAGTCAAAATGCTAACTTAAGTAAATAGTAGCATGCAAATGACTTAAAAATATCCTAGCTTGGTCTTATACATCCATTTAGCTCAGTAGTTCTCAGCTAGGGTAGTACCATTCTCTGGGAGGCGTTTTTGAACTTTGCGAGAGCGTTTTTGGTTGTCACCATAGTAGAGGTTCTATGCTTGCTAGATGTCTTGCAGTGTGCAGGACAGTGCTATACAATGAATTCTGTCTTACATGGCATTTGAAGCTCTTTTAATTACCCAAGTCTAAAATATTTTGCATACAAAGCATTTTTTATGTGATACACTACATTTTTTTCTATGAATGTAACTGCTATGTAAATCAGAGGGTGAGTAATGTCCTTTCATTTAGAGCTTTACCAAGAGGTTGCCATTTTGGAAAAATGTTCAACACACCTGCTTCAGCCTACATTTGTAGCTGTCACATTTGTGGCGATTCTCACCTCAGCCTCCCAAGTAGCTGGCACTACAGGCCTGTGCCACCATGTCCAGCTAATTTTTTTTCTTTTAGAAACAGGGTCTTGCTGTGTTGCCCAGGCTTATTACTATATTTTTATACATAAATTCTCTAGTACTATAGTTTAAGGTGAACTTTTTTCAGCACTTTCAAATATTTTGATGTTCCTTTACACTCCTTAATGGCAAAAGAAATTCACCAATTGCTGGAGCATTACATTGTAGTGCAGATGTCATTACCTGTATGTATATATAAACTTTACCATGTGTAGAGGTGTCTTTTCATGCCTTTGTCACCTCATAAAAGTTATTTACTTGACAGTATTACACATGGCTGAATTTTTTTTTTTTTTTTTTTTTTTGAGACAGAGTCTCACGCTGTTGCCCGGGCTAGAGTGCCGTGGCGTCAACCTAGCTCACAGCAACCTCAAACTCCTGGGCTGAAGCGATCCTTCTGTCTCAGCTTCCCAAGTAGCTGGGACTACAGGCATGCGCCACCATGGCCAGCTAATTTTTTATATATATATTTAGTTTGCCAATTAATTTCTTTCTATTATTAGTAGAGATGGGGGTCTCGCTTTTGCTCAGGTTGGCCTCGAACTCCTGACCTTGAGCAATCCGCCCGCCTCGGCCTCCCAGAGTGCTAGGATTACAGGCGTGAGCCACCGGTGCCCGGCCCACATGGCTGAGTTTTAAGTTAAATTTAGATATGTATTTGCTTTCTATTTCTTTAAAAAGAATATGCTACAAAGATCATATGCTATATATAAGTAGGAAGTAGCTTATACCAAGACAAATAATACAATCAAAAGCAATAGAAGGCCTAGCGTGGTGGCTCACGCCTGTAATGCTAGCACTCTGGGAGGCCGAGGCAGGCGGATCACTCAAGGTCAGGAGTTCGAAACCAGCCTGAGCAAGAGCAAGACCCCATCTCTACTATACATAGAAAGAAATTAATTAGCCAACTAAAAATACATAGAAAAAATTAGCCAGCCATGGTGGCTCATGCCTGTAGTCCCAGCTACTCAGGAGGCTGAGGCAGAAGGATCGCTTGAGCCCAAGAGTTGCTGTGAGCTAGGCTGATGCCACGGCACTCTAGCCCGGGCAACAAGTGAGACTCTGTCTCATAAAAAAGAAAAAAAAAGCAACAGAATTTGCTAAATCTTTGGAACACGTAGAATGTGAGAAATAAGGGAGTCAGGTGTAACTGATTCATGACTTATGATGGATTGTCACTCAAGCATTAACTTTTTAAAAATTCCTTCTTATTTTTAAGAGAAACTGCTTAATTTCTAGTCATATTTAGTTAAGGAAAAATGAAACTGGGTTTAAATACAAAATTCAGAGGATCCCCAGATATAATTTTGCCTTAAAATTATGCTCTCAGTCCCAAAGAGAACAAAATTATGGTTTTTGAGAAGTGTCATGTTACTTTGATACTATTGCATAACTATTGAGGGCCAAAAGTTCAGAAAAATCATTAAACTCTGAATGTGAAGAAAGTTTTGGTTCAAACTTTGATCAGATTCTGAAGGGGAACGTGACATGTAATCGTTTTGAGAAATGTATGCTTTTATTTTACAATAGATTGCATGTTAGAATCGAAGAAATGAGTTATTTCTCCCTTTTATATTCTTTCCTATTTTCAAATATGCTTTCTTCAAAGTAGTTTATGCCTTGCCATTTCAATTTATTCAGAATATGATTTTACATATCAATCTTTTAATGCTTATGTTTGTAATGAACTTTACATTACTCACAGAATAAATAAAATGTTTAGATTGTATGAGGATAGACGTGTTCTAAATTTCTCAAATATAGTGTTTCCACTAAAGGTATATTTCCCAGCCTTGCATGACAATAATTCCCTAATGTGTTGTTCATGGGATTCCCAGGCTCTTTCCCTAGAGTTTCTGATCTGCAGTCTGGGGTAGAACGCAAGAATCTAGGTTTGTAGGCACCTCAGGTGACCTTCCAGGCTACCTAGGGAAATACTGCTGTAGAGCATAGGCCCCTTACTGGAGTCCTGCCTAGTTTTGACTACTGTATGAAATTTCTTTGCTAGTAGGATACATCTACTGTTGCAGTTACAGTAATATTTTGAATATTGCTAACATCTTTTGAGCACTTGCTGTGTTTGAGGAACCCCTTACAGACACTAAATAGGTTGAATCCTCACAACTCTCAGAGATTGATACTGTTAAATGAGGGTAAATAATTTGTATAAGGTCTCATAGCTAGTACTTGCGGACCCAGGATTGATGAACCTAAGCAGACTGACTTTAGAGCCCGTGCTCTTAACCACACTGTACTGGCTGTTGCAAATCAAATGCTGAGTTATGCTGGCTGTGCAGTGCGTTGTGGAGTAGTGTACAGTTAGTTCCTTGGGAATATGAGGTAAGAGACATGAAATAGCTGCAATGAAAGATGGAATATTTAACTGAAAAAATGACCTCATAAATATGTGGGAGGGTGTCAGAACAGCAAACAGTTCTATTAAATCAGTAACCAATCCTGAAGGGCCACACAGTGATCAGTTGGATAATTACTGATGCTTCTCTAGACTAGCAGTTCTCAAAATGTGGCCCCTATTCCCCTGGGAATCCCCGAAATTCTTTTTTGTAGGATAGTCAAGGTCAGACTTTTTCATAGTATTTTTGAGAAGTGATGTGTTTTTCTCTGTGTTAATTTGTGCTGTCTTGGTGGTACTGCTGGTGCCTAAGCATTGAATCAAGGCAGTGGCACCAAAATGTACTAGTAGCCATTGTATTCTTCACAGCACACACTGTATGGTTGTTGTTTTTTTTTAAAGTCAGTTTCACTTAAGAGTGCCCTTAATGAAGTAGTAAAAAAATAATATTCTTTTTATTAAGTCTTGATACTAGAGCGTACATCTTTTTATTTTTTTATTTTTATTTATTTATTTATTTATTTTGAGACAGAGTCTCACTTTGTTGCCCGGGCTAGAGTGCCGTGGCGTTAGTCTAGCTCACAGCAACCTCAAACTCCTGGGCT
>CAUYRT010010946.1:0-63396 GCA_963574885.1 Lepilemur ruficaudatus | reverse complement strand
CTTAGCACTCTGGGAGGCCGAGGCGGGCAGATCACTTGACGTCAGGAGTTCAAGACCAGCCTGAGCAAGAGTGAGACCCCGTCTCTACTAAAAAAATAGAAAGAAATTAATTGGCCAACTAAAATATATAGAAAAAATTAGCCGGGCATGGTGGCACATACCTGTAGTCCCAGCTACTCAGGAGGCTGAGGCAGGAGGACCGCTTGAGCCCAGGAGTTTGAGGTTGCTGTGAACTAGGCTGATGCCACGGCACCCTAGCCCGGGCAACAGAGTGAGACTCTGTCTCAAAAAAAAAATTTTTTTAAAAAATAAATTTATAAAAAAAATGCTGTGTGATATTCCACTGAATGGGTGATTTACAATTCTTTATTATATATATATTTATGGTATACAACATGAAGTTTGATATTCATATACATACTGAAATGATTACTACAGTCAAGCAAATTAAAATATCCATCATTTCACATAGTTACTGTGCATGTGTGTGGTAAGAGTCTACCCTCTTATTAAATTTCCAGTATATAATACAATATTGTTAACTATAGTCCTCATTCTGTACATTAGATGTCTAGACTAAATCATGGAACTGCAATCATGTATCTTTTCACCTATATACTCCCTTTCCATGCCCCCCAACCACTGTTCTACTCTCTGTTTCTGTGTATTCAACTTAAAAAAAAAGATTCCACATATAAGTGAGATCATGCATTATTTTTTTCCTGTGTTTGGCTTATTTCACTTAGCATAGTGCCCTCCAAGTTCATCCTTGTTGTCGAACATCACAGGATCTCCTCCTTTTTTGTTTAAGGCTGAATATTATTCCATTGTATATATACATCACAATTTTTTTTTATCCATTCATCTGTTCATGGACACTTAGGTTGTTCCCATGCCTTGGCTATTGTGAATAACACTGAAATGAATATGGGAGCTCAGACATCTCTACGAAGCACTGATTTCATTTCCTTTGGGTATATATCCAGAAGATGGATTGTTGGGTCATATGGTAGTTTTATTTTTAAATTTTTGAGGGGACTTCATAGTGTTTTCCATAATGGCTGCATCAGATTGACAACTATTTATCCTCTTTGCTTATTTCTCAGTTTTCTTCTGTTAGAGATAATGTTACAGTAAACCATTCTCAAATAAATATGTGGAGTTTTCCCCCCATATTTATCCCTATAGACAACACATTTTTCCCCATAGACACTCACAGTGGAGAGTAAGAGCAAGGACTCTGGGGCCAGGCTGCACTAGGAGTCCTGCCTGGGTCTCTTATTAGCTGTGTGACCCTGGGCCAGTTCCTTAACCTTTCTGTGCCTTTGTTGTCTTAAGCATAAAATTAGGGTAAATGTGACAATCTATAGTGCTAGCACATAACAAATAATTTATGTGTATTTCTTTAATAAGTAAAAATGAATGTGACATTTCTAGAAAAGAAATTGCTAGGTCAAAGGGTCCACACAGTTTTTGCAATAGTGCCTACGTCTTTACTTTTTTATAACTATGTATCTTTTTTGAAATTAGTTTTTCACTGAATGACACAAAAGGAAACTTAAATTACCAGTAGTTTTGATGTAAGCTTGATTCCAGTCTTAATGGACAAAACCAGAGCAAAAATAAAGCCATCAAAAAAAAAAAAAAAGCCCTCAAGGAAGCTTCAACATTAGACTCTCTCTGCCTTGTGATTTGGTAGGTTTTTGCACTCTCCTCAAAATTTTCATTCTCTGGTCCTTTCTGTGGAATTGGTTACATAGCACATAAAATCCTTAACTTTAGCCAGCCAAAGAGAGGTAGAATGAATTGTGTTCCCTCAAAATTCATATGCAGTTTAAATATCACTTATCTAGAATGCATGGAACCAGAAGTGTTTTGGATTTTGGATTTTTTATTTTATTTTTGTTTGTTTGTTTTTTTTTGAGACAGAGCCTTGCTCTGTTGTTCCAAGTAGAGTGCAGTGGTGTCAGCCTAGCTCAAAGCAACCTCAAACTCCTGGGCTCAAGCCATCCTGCTGCTCAGCCTTCTGAATAGCTGGGACTACAGGCAGGTGCCACCATGCCTGGCTATTTTTTTCTATTTTTAGTAGAGATGGGGTCTTGCTCTTGTTCAGGGCTCAGGATGGTCTCAAACTCCTGAGCTCAAGAGCTCCTCCCACTTCAGCCTCCCAGAGTGCTAGGATTACAGGTGAGCCACTGCCCGGAGTTTGGATTTTTTTAGATTTTAAAATATTTGCAGAATATATACAGGTTGAGCATCCTGAATCCAAAAATCTGAAATCCAAAATTCTCCAGTGATTTCAGATTTTCAGATCTTGGACTTTTGGATTTGGGATGCTCAACCTGTACTGTACGCAAGCCCTACTCCAGATGTGACTTTATTTGGAGATAGAGCCTTTAAGGACATAATTAAGGTTAAGTGAGGTCATAAGGGTGAGACTGTAATCTGATATGATTGGTGTCCTTACAAAAAGAGAGATGTATGCCAGCGATGTGTGTGCACAGACAAAAGGCCATGTGAGGACGCAGCAAGAAGGTGATCATATGAAGCCAAGGAGAACAGCCTCAGGACAAACCAGCCCTGCCAGCATCTTGACCCTGGACTCCCAGCCTCCACAACTGTGAGAAATAAACCTCTGTTATTTAAGCTGTTCAGTCTGCGATATTCTGTTATGGCAGCCCTAGCAGACAAATAAAGACACAAAGTCAGGTAAGCACCTTCAGTCACTTCTTGCTCTTGTGATTCACTGAGGCAGTTTTTATTTTTAATTTAAACTGCAGAAATCTCGACAGCAACACATTTCTTATTTTTATATTTTCAAATAATAAGTATCTTTATACAATTTTACAAGTTAAAATTTCTGGCTTCTTTATCTCTGATTCTGTACCTTGAAATATTACTTGAGGGAGAGGAAACAGTAACACTTTTTTTTTTTTTTTTTGAAACAGAGTCTCACTCTGATACCCTGGCTAGTAGAGTGCCATGGCGTCAGCTTAGCTCACAGCAACCTCAAACTGCTGGGCTCAAGCAATCCTCCTGCCTCAGCCTCCCAAGTAGCTGGGACTACAGGCATGTGCCACCATGCCCGGCTAATTTTTTCTATATATATTTTTAGTTGTCTAGATAATTTCTTTCTATTTTTAGTAGAGACGGGGTCTCACTCTTGCTCAGGCTGGTCTAGAACTCCTGACCTTGAGCGATTCACCCGCCTCGGCTTCCCACAGTGCTAGGATTACATACATGAGCCACCGCGCCCGGCCCATTCTTTTAAAAATCTGTGAAAAATGTTTGTATACACCATAGCAATATTAGTCCACATGCAGCATCACTGCTTTCTAGTCTGATAATCTCCATTTTGTTCTGTGAGTAGAAAATATTAAATTTCAGGGTATTTAAAAATTTTAATATGCTTCTATCTTTGCCCTAACATCTTGGCTTCATTAAAAATAATGCTATCACAATGGAAGTCAGAAAATATCTTGAGACAAATGAAAATGAAAACACAACATACCAATATTTATGGGATGCACTGAAAGTAGTGCTAAGAGAGAAATTTACAGCTGTAAACGCTCCCATTGAAAAAGAAGATCCCAAATCAACAACCTAAATTCACACCTTCAGGAACTAAGAAAAAGAACAAATTAAACCCAAAGTTAGCAGAAGGCAATAACAGGTAATAAAGATCAGAGATAAATCCCAAGCCCTTTTCTCCTGCACTAAGGCGCTAAATATCCTTTGTCCTAGGCCAGTTCTCTGGATGCCTAGGACGCTTTTCCGTTAGGTAAAAATGTCAAAAGGCAGCGCCTCACGTCAGCACCATCACGTGGGGGAGAATGGGTGACATAACCCTTTTTTTCCTTGCTGTTTGTGTGCGTTTTGATTTACCTCCAGATTTCATGTATAGCTCCTTAAGATTTGTCTCCTCACTCCCCTTTATTTCTTTTTATTCACATTTAATAAAAAAAATTGCTTGGCTGGGCTAATTTGGTTACATGTTTCATCTGTATTCCTAAATCTCTCCCTCGCTCGAGGCTGCATGGAGACTCCTCATCCCCAGGCCTGGGACAGGCGCCGCAGGGGAGCTTGTGTCAAGGGGAGGCCCGGGGTGCAGGGGACGCGGTGGGGGATGTGGGGGGTGCGTGGAGTGTGAAGGAGGCGCTGGCAATGTGGGGGGCGGGAGTGTGGAGAGGTGACAGTGGTTTGGGGGAGAAATGTGGTGGCGTGGGGAGGAGTGTGGGTGGCGTGTGGGTGGCGGTGGTGTGAAGTGGGGTGTGGAGGGCTGAGGCGGTGCGGGGGAGGACATGGAGCGAAGTGGGGGCGATGTGGGGAGGGGCGAGTGTGGGGCGGGTGGGGAGAGGTACCGTGGGGCGTTGGCGGGGAAGGGCCCCTGCAGGCCCCCCTCCTATTGTGGGCGGAGCCCCCCAGCCTGTGGCGCGCGCCGGGAGCCGGCAGGACTCTCTGCGCAGGCGCGCGTCTCTCTGGCGCGCGTCTCTCTCGCGGTCGCGCGTGGGGCTGCCGGGGCTCCATCTTCCGGCTGGGCCCGAGGTGGCGGCAGATAGCTGTCGCCCGGCAGGTGAGGCAGGTGAGGGTTAGCAGGTGTCGCTGTTGCTCTCGCCTCTTCGCAGTGAGTGGCCTGGGGCGCTGGGCGGAAGCGCAGACATCTCTGTGAGCCGGACGCGGGCGGAGTCCTTGCCTAGCGGTTCCTTGGGTTCCCTGCGTGTGGTGCGTGATTCTGCGGCCGCGGCCGCGCAGACCCTGCCTACGCCGTCCCTCGCCGCTCGGTCCCCCGAGCCGCCTGCCGCGAGGGAAGCGGCGCGGCCGAGCCCGGGCCCGTGGCCAGCCTGGCTGTGTCCGCAGCGGCCCTGCGTCGCGTGTGGGCCGCAGCTCGGGATTCTGGGAGCTGCGTGTTTTCAGCGGGGCCGACTTGGGGCCCTTCCGGCTACGGCGAGCTTGTCCCCTGGGCCCTCCTGCGGTGGGGGGTGGGTTCCTCGGGAACAGGAATGTCTCCTGGAGGACGGACGACCCCCGCCCCAGCCTCTGACCAGAGACGTATCAGGGCTGCGGAGAAGAGGCTGAAGAGACGCAGAAAAGGAGCACATGGCCCCAAGGGCCGAGGCTTGAGTCATTTCACCACATTCGGAAGCCCTTAGAGACCGCGAGTCACTGGGCAGAGAGGAGGGAGCTGGGGCGAGAGTGGTGGCCGGGGCCGGATGGAGAGAGACCTGTCTTCGTTGGCGGGAATTCCACGGGAAGACTTTATTTTTACCTCGCGCTAGACAGCACCCCGCAGCCCTCCTCCCGTCGTTCTTCACTAGTGCTTTCCGGAGGCTGAACAGCTTTCTAATCGTGTCTGGCATCAGAGATGTGCCGCTGGGCAGTTTTTCCTCATCTCGTGGAGTCAAAAGAAGTCATAACACAGGGAGGCGTTGCCAGGGTTTTCTGTTTTTGTTTCATTTGAAAGAAGGGAAGAAAAAATGGGCCTGAAAGCGGAAATGACTTGTCTGGGATCAATAAGCGTGAATAAGTCAGAGTCCCTGACTCTGGATTAACGCTATCCACCCGATCAAATTGAAACAATTTTCCTGTTGAAAGCTCCTTTTGAGAGAATGCAACCAAAGTAGAAGAGACAGTTTTTTAAAAGACTTATGCTTAAAATACCTATCCTTATTTCCAAAGCTTCATGTGGATTCTTTGACTCAGGAATTAACATTGTGGTAAAGGAGATGTACAAAACAACTTTGAAGTGGATTCCTGCCCCCTGCCAACATCGTTTTTAATGAAGGTCTGGTATTTCATAAGTCACTGCAGCCTCCAACTCCTAGGCTCAAGCAATCCTCCTGCCTCAATCTCCTGAATAGCTACAAGTGTGAGCCACAAAGTCCTGCTAATTTTTTAATTTTGGTAGACTCCATCTACAAGAGATGGAGTCTTGCTGCGTTGCCCAGGCTGGTCTCAAACTCTTGGCCTCAAGGGATCTTCCTGTCTTGGCCTACTGAAGTGCTGGGATTACAGGCATGAGCCACCATGGCTGGCCGAAGTGCTGTAATTTGTTTAATCAATTCTGTTTTAAATATGTCCGTGTTTTTGAGGGGGGGTATATAAATTGTTAAAGCAGTGGGAAACATTGTAGGATTATACTCAATGAAATCATATTGGAGTTGCACAGGGACATCAAGATGTTTCCGTTCTTTCTTCTGCAAAATCAAGGATACCCATTGGGTGTGTGGGAGTTTGTAGGAGAATCAAGCAGGTACAGGGCCAGCCAGATCTCTCATTCTGTTTGTCTTTCCTTTTTTTTCTTCCAGGTATGCTCTTTGGAGAACAGGTTTCTGTGCTCTTAGAGGAGTACTAGAAAATGAACAAATCCCAGGTAAGTTTTTTACTTTATTCCCTATCTTGTTTTCCAGAGGATTCCCTGGCTTTTATAAGTGTTTATATCTTTAGATGGAGGGTAAATGGAGAATAAGTGGTGGCTGACAAGCAGGCAGAGGTGGCTGTGGTGCTGTGTGGTCATGTGATCCTACTGTCCTCAAAGGAGAGCTGCAGATTTGTCTTTTATCCTTCTAATCCACATGTGATTTTTCACTGGCCATGAGAAGAAGCCAATAAGTTACTCCTGGGACAGAAAGAATTCCTGGCACTGCAGTCTGAAAAAAATGTCTTCCAAGGTCTTCATGGAGTGAAGAACCTTGTAAACCTCCCTGTTGCTTGTCATTGTTCTTTGTCAGAAGAGGAGGGTGGAACTCAGGTTTTATTATGGGGCCAAAGCATCGTGGATGTGGTAGAGATCTTTCAGAACATCCCTTTTGATCTAGGGACAAAACTTAAAACTGTCTGGAGAAATGAAAGAAATGGACTGCATGTCTTTGAAATAACTTTTTCTCAAATATGTAGATTGGACAACAGATGGTTCAACCTCATATTCTTTGGCAAATGTTTCTGCACTATTTGTTCACTTTTTTTCCTTGTGATAAAATATATATAGCATAACATTTGCTATTTTAAGCATTTTAACTGTAAAGTTCAGTAGTATTAATTACATTCATAGTTGTGCAATCCAAACAAAAATTCTATACCTGTTAAGCCTGAGGTCCCCAACTCCACTGCACAGCAGGAGGCAAGTGGCAGAGTGCTTGAGTGAAGCCCCACCTGCACCCACAGCCACTGCCCATAGCCCTCATCACTGCCCAAGTCCCCCCCCCGCCCCAATCAGCAGGGGACTTCAGACCTACCCTCATAGGAGTGTGAACCCCACTGCAGACTGTGCACGTGAGGGATCCAGGTTGTGCAATCCCCGTAAGAATCCAATGCCTTGGTGATCTGAGGTGGAGGCAAGGCAGTGATGCAGGCAGTCCCTGGTGACAAAAGAGTTAGGGACTACTGTGTTAAGCAATAACTGCCCATTTCCCCCTCCTTCCAGGCCCTGGTAACTTCTAATGTACTTTCTGTCTGTGTGAATTTCTGTATTTCTAGATATTTAAGTAGAAGCATAAAATATTTGTCCTTTTGTATCTGTCTTATTTCACCAAGCTAATATTTTGAAGGTTCATTCATGTAGCATGTGTCAGTGCTTAATTTTTTTATTGGCTGAATAATATTCTATTGTATGGATATACCACATTTTGTTTATTCATTTGTCAATGGGTATTTGAATTGTTTTCCACCTTTTGGCTATCATGAATAATGCTGCTATGAGCATTGGGGTACAAACATCTGTTTATTCATTCTCATTTTAGTCCACTATATGCAGTTTGCCACTCCCTATCACCTGCCCAGTATGTCCTAATAAAGTTCAAGAGCAGCCTCCTTTGCAATAAAGTGAATGTTTTCCAGACCTTACCTTACTAGAACATTCTGCTGTGTTAGGTAGTTGAAACACTTTCACCTTCTCCTAGAAAGGCCCCTTTCTCTGGTGTTTTGTGACATCATTCTTCTGGCTTTATTCCTACTGCTCTGATTTCTTTGTCTCCCTCATGATGTCTTCTTCCTCTTGCCCATGACCCATTCTCATGGCATATCCCCAGATTTCCATCCTTAGCTCCCTCGTCCTTTTACTCTGCCAGACCTTCCTGCACATTTCATGCCCTCTGTGGTGGTAACACCTGTGTGTCTCTGTAGCCTGGGCTCTTATGTCTTATCCATTTGTGTACAGATGCATAGAGGCACCTTATTTTCAACAGTTAAAGAATTTAGGTTATTTAAAGCCCCCCTCCCCATCTCCCATCTAATCTTGCTGCTCTATTCCTTGCCAGGTGATGGTTCACACCAGGCAGAGTAAAGCTACCAAAATGGAGACCATCCTGAATGTTTCCCTCTCTCTTACCTCTGACCTCATCCTTCTGGGATCTAGATTTTGCTAATTTTAAGATGTTAACCTTTCTTAAACTTGCTTTTTCTCCTTAATTTCTACTCCCCTTATCAGAGCTTCATTTTCTCTCCCCTGGAATATTGGAACAGCTTCTAGAGTAATTGCCTTGCTTCTTTCTCCCTCAGATTAAGTCTGTCCTACTCCTGAGTAATTAATCTGAAATACATTTCAAATTATGTCACTTTCACATGGAAACCACTTGAGTAGCTTCCCAGTACCCATAGGGCCAAAGCTAATCCCCTTATCAATTTAAGGCGCTTGGGAATGTGACCACTTCCTGTTTCTCTCTCTCTTTTTTTTTGGTTCTATAAATTCTAATACTCTTTACATTTTATTTAATGATTGTTTACTGGGCAGTTCAGTGTGTGGGATGTTGAGCTGTGTGCCATAGACTCAAACAGTATAGAGACCTGGTCCCGTTTTTAACTTTTTTTTATTAAATAAAGACAATTTTGGGGAGCAGTTTTAAGTTTACAGAATAATTAAGAGAAAGGTAAAGAAATTTCCCATATATACCCTGCTCTCACACATTCAGAGCCTCCCCCATTATCAACACCTGGCACCACAGTGGTACAATTGTTAAAATCGATGAACCTACATCGACAGACACAGCATTGTTACCCAAAGTCCATAGTTTGCATTAGGGTTCACTTTTGGTGTTGTACATTCTATGTAATTGGTCAAATGTATAATGACATGTATCCACCATTGTATTAGCAGAGTATTTTCACTGCCTTAAAAATCCTCCATGCTCTGCTTCTTCATTTCTCCCTATCTCCTAAACCCTGTCTTTTTACTGTATCCATAGTATTGTATTGCCTTTTCCAGAACATCTAATAATTGGAATCATACAGTGTATAGCCTTTTTAGATTGACTTTTTTCACTTAGTAATATGTATTAACATTTCTTCCATGTCTTTTCATAGCTTGATAGCTCATTTCTTTGTAGTGCTGAATAATACTCCATTGGTTGGGTGTAGCAGAGTGTATCCATTCACCTACTTAAGGACATATTGGTTGCTTACAGGTTTTAGAAATTATGAATAAAGCTGCTAAACACATCTGTGTGTAGGTTTTGTGTGGACATAAATTTTCAGCTCCTTTGGATAAATACCAAGGAGTGTGATTGCTGGGTGATATTGTAAGGGTATGTTTAGCTTTGTAAAAAACTGCCAAACTGTCTTCCAAAGTGACTGTACAATTTTGCATTCCTGTCAGCAGTGAATGAGAGTTCCTGTTGCTCCACATCCTCACTAGCATTTGGTGTTGTCAGTGTTCTGGATTTTGGCCATTCTAATAGGAATGTAGTGGTATCTTGTTGTTTTAATTTATATTTTCCTGATGACATATGATATGGAGCATCTTTTCGTATGTTTATTTGCCTTCTGTATATTTTCTTTGGTGAAGTATTTAATAAGATCTTGGGCCAGTGTTTTAATTGGGTTGTTTGTTTTCTTGTTGAATTTTAAGAATTCTTTGTATATTTTGGATAACAGTCCTTTATCAGATATGTCATTTGCAAATATTTGCTCCCAGTCTGTGGCGTGTTTTTCATTCTTTTGACAGCATCTTTCTAAGAGCAGAAATTTTTAATTTTTGTGAATTGTAGCTTATCAATTCTTTCTTTCATTTCTTATCAATATTTTTCTTTCTTTGGCGTCATATCTAAAAAATCATTTTATCTGGGAGTGGTGGCACATGCCTGTAGGCCTAGCTGGGAAGGGAGGATCACTTGAGCCCGGGAGTTCAAGGCTGCAGTAAGCTATGATCATGTCACTGCACTCCAGCATAGGTGACAGAATGAAACCCTGTCTCTAAAAAAAAAAAAAAAATCATCCTATGTTATCTTCTAGGAGTTTTATAGGTCTGTGATCTAATTTGAGTTAATTTTTGTTAAGTGTGTATCTGGATTCATTTTTTGTTTTTTTGCTTGTGGTTGGCCACCTGTTCTAGCACCATTTGTTGAAAAGACTAGCTTTCCTTCATAGTATTGCTTTTCCTTCTTTATCAAAGGTCAGTTGACTGTATTTATATGGATCTATTTCTGGGCTCTCTGTTCTGTTCCACTGATCTATTTGTTCTTTTGTCAATACCACACCATCTTGATTATTGTAACTTTATAATAAGTCTTCAAGTCAAGTAGTATCAGTCCTCCAATTTTGTTCTTCAGTTCCGTTTGGGTATTCTGGATCTTTTGCTTTTTCATATAAACTTTGGTTTATTTATATACACAAAATAATTTGCTGGGATTATAATTGGGATTGCATTGATTGAATCTATAGATCAAGTTGGGAAGAACTGATACCTTGGCAGTACTGAGTCTTCCTATCCATGAACATGTAATGTCTCTCTATATATTATTTGATTTCTTTCATCAGAGTTTTATAGTTTTCCTCTTACAGATCTTGGACATAGTTTGATCAATTTATACCTAAACATTTCTTTTTTGGAGGGTGCTAATGTAAATGGTATTATGTTTTTAATTTCAAATTTCACTTGTTCATTGCTGATATATAGGAAATCGATTTTTTCAATGATTTTTATTGTGGTAAAATGCACATAGCATAAAATTTACTGTCTTAACCATTTTTAAGTACACAGTCCAGTGGTATTAAATACACTGAAAACTATAAAATAAGACCCTCAAGCTGTCCAGATGAGATGGTCTCCCTGTGGCAAATAGAGACACTCTAAATTTAAAAGCAGAACCAGACAGCCATGGCAGGGTGAGAAAGAGTGGTCATACATCCAGGGTTCTTGGGAAAAGCTGCTTTTGACAGACATTCTGTTTTGCACGCATGAGCCAAGATCCTGTAACCAGACCCAAGATAAACTGTGGCTGGAAACACCTCATCCTCTGGTCATTTGAAAGAAACATCTGACAGGGACTTCTGGTTTGGGGCTTGGAAACCACCCAGTCAGGGCTTGACTATTTTGACCAGTTGGAACTGAACAAGTTTGAACCTTTCATTTGCATAAGTGGACCTGATCAAGAAGCTGGGCAAGAACTTTCGCCATTTAAGCCAGACCCTCCCTTTGTTCTTCAGAGTGTACTTTCATTGTATACCAAAGGCTATGTCTCTCTAATCTGCAGGTTACTTTTAGAAAATAAAGGTCTCTTTATACTTTCACAGATCTCGTTAGTCTTTTGTTAACAACACTCACAATGTTGTGCAACCATTAGCTCTATAACTCTTTTCATCTTGTAAAACTGAAACCCATTTTTTTGATGGCAAAATGAAATCCGATCCATTTATTTAAGTGTATATTGTACATAAGTTACAAATTCTCACTTCTGCCACTCAGCTAGAACTTCTCTGGAAAACTCTCTATTTCTTCTTTGATTCTGTTTTCCACAAGTAAGCAAAGTTACTGTCTGTGTTTTGAAGGTTATAGCACACAAACACCTGTTTGTTGGTCTTCCTGGTTAGGTGCTGGGCAAGGTTGTGTTAGAGGTTGTGTTGGAAATGCCTCCAAGGAGGGAGGTGG
This sequence comes from Lepilemur ruficaudatus, assembly GCA_963574885.1. NCBI lineage: Eukaryota > Metazoa > Chordata > Mammalia > Primates > Lepilemuridae > Lepilemur > Lepilemur ruficaudatus. The sequence goes on along the minus strand of CAUYRT010010946.1, from coordinate 51,539 downwards.
ACACGGGGATGGAGCTGTAGTGGCTGCACATGGCCACTTCCAGGTTGCGCAGGTGCGGCATGGTGCCCACCCACAGGAAGAGCGAGTCCGTCAGCCACATGACGTGGAAGTGGAGGAGCTGCTCCCGCAGCCTGGTGCTGAAGTTGTGCAGGGAGATGTCCCCAGCCATGGAGGCCGGCGGCCCCTTCAGGCCGCCCGGCCAGCCCTGGCTTCAGTGTCTGGCTGCCCTGGTCAGTCCTGCCGCCTGAGCTGAGGCCCAGACCAGGCGAGAAGCCCAGACCAGGCGAGTGAACGCCAAGAGTCAAACCCTATACCCATTAAACAATAACTCTCCATTCGCCCCTTCCCCCAGCCTTTGGCAACCGCCATTCTACTTTCTGTCATTATGACTTGACTACTTTAACTATCTCATCTAAATGGAATCATAAAATATTTGTCTTTTATGACTGGCTTGTGTCAGCGTAATATTCTGTGGCTGGCTTGTGTCAGCGTAATATTCTGAAGGTTCATCCGTGTTGTAGCGTATGTCAGAATTTCCTTCCTGTATAAGGCTGAATAATACTCCATTGTATGGATATACCCTATTTTGCTTATCCATTCATCCATTGTTGGACACTTGAGTTTGTTCTACCCTTTAGCTCTTGTGAATAATGCTGCTGTGAACATGGATGTATCTCTTTGAGACCCTACTTTTAATTCTTTCAGATATATATTTAGAAGCAGAATTGCTGGATCTTATGATAATTCTATTGTTAGTTTTTTGAGCAACTGCCATACTGTTGTCCACAGTGGCTGCTCCATTTTACATTGCCACTAATAGTGCACAAGGGTTCGAGTTCCTTCACATCCTTGCCAACACTTGTTATATCCTGTTGTTTTTTATAATAGCCCTCCTAAGTGGGTGTTGGGTGGTATCTTATTGTGGTTCTGTTTTGTATTTCCCTGATGATTAGTTATGTTGAGCATATTTTTGTGTGCTTATTGGCCATTTGTATATCTTCTTTGGAGAAATGTCTATTCAAGTCCTTTGCTCATTTTTGAATAAGGTTGTTGGTTTTTTTTATAGTTGAGTCTCAGAAGTTCTCTATATATTCTAGCTGTTGATTCCTAAACAGACATATGGTTTGCAATTATTTTCTCCCATTCTGTATGCTGCCTTTTTACTCTATTGATAGTGTCTTTTTATGCACATATTAAAAAATTTCATGAAGTCTAGGTTGTCTACTTTTTAATTTTGTTGTCTGTGCCTTTGTTGTCATGTCCAAGGAATCACTGCCAAATCCAATGATGTGAAGCTTTTGCCCTATGGTTTCTTCTAAGAGTTTTATAGTTTTATATCTTACATTTAGGTCTTTGATCCATTTTGAGTTTATTTTTGCATACATCTTGCTTAAGAGTCCAACTTTACTGTTTTACATATGGGTATCCAGGTTTCCCAACATCATTTATTGACTGTTCTTTCCCCATTGGGTGTTCTTGGCATTCTTATTGAAGATCAGCTGATCATAAATGTGTAGATTTGTTTCTGAGCTTTCTATTATGTTCCATTGGTCTGTATGTCTACTATGGCAGTATCGTACTGTTTTGATTACTGTAGCTTTGAAATAAGTTTTGAAACCAGGAAGTGTGAGTCCTCCAGCTTTGTTTTTCTTGTTCAAAAATGTTTCACATAGTCTGAGTCCTTTGAGGGTCCATGAATTTTAGGATGGATTTTTTATTTATGCAAAATTTTGTCATTGGGATTTTGGTGGGGATTACATTTAATCTATATTGCTTTGCATAGTATGGGCATCTTAACGATAACCAGTCTTTCAACCCATGAACATGGGATGTGTTTCTATTTATTTACATCTTCTTTAATTTCTTTCAGTAATGTTTTATATAATAGTTTTTATTGTACAAGTCTTTTACCTCTTTGGTTAATTCTTAAGTATTTTATTCTTTTTGATGCCATTATAAGTGGAATTGTTTTTGTAATTTCCTTTTCAGATTTTTCATTGTGAGAGTATCAAAATGCAACTGATTTCTTTGTGTTGACTTTGTATCTTGCTATTGTGCTAAATTCACTTATTGGCTCTAACAGTTTTTTTTGTGGAATCTTTAGGACTTTCTACATATAAGAGTATATCATCTGCAAACAGAGATAATTTTACTTCTTCCTTTCCAATTTGGTTGCTTATTTCCTTTTTTGCCTAATTTCTCTGGCTAAGACTTCCAGTACTATATTAAATAGAAATGGCAACAACTGGCATCCTTGTCTTGTTCCTGATCTTAGAGGAAAAGCTTTTAATTCTTTACCATTGAGCATGATGTTCACTGTGGGTTTTTTTCATGTGGCTTTTATTATGTTGAGGTGGTTTCCTTCTATTCCTAGTTTGTTGAGTGTTTTTTATCATGAAAGGGTGTTGGATTTTGTCAGATACTTTGACATCAATTGAGATGATCAGGTAGGTTTTCTTTCTTCATTCTGTTAATTTGGTGTATTACATTGATTGACATTTATATGTTGAACTATCCTTGCATTCCTGGAATAACTCCTTTTGGTCATGGAGTTTAATTCTTCTAATATGCTGCTGAATTTGATTTGCTAGTATTTTGTTGAGGATTTTTACATCAGTGTTCATGAGGAACATTGGTCTGTAGTTTTATTCTAGTGTCCTTATCTCTGGCTTTTGTATAGGGTAATACTGGTCTAATACTGTGACTTAGGAAGTGTTTCTTCTTCAACTTTTTGAAAAAGTTTCAGAAGGATTGGTGTTAATTAGCTCTTCTCTAATGTTTGGTAGAAGTCGTGACAGAAACCATAAGGTATCGGGCTTTTCTTTGTTGAGAGATTATTGATTACTGATTCAGTCTCCTTACTAGTTAGATCTACTCAGTTAGGTCTATTCACATTTTCTATTTCTTTATGATTTATTTGTGGTAGGTTTTGTGTTTCTAGGAATTTGTTCATTTCATCTAGGTTGTTTAATTTTTGGCATGCAATTGTTATAGTATTCTCTTATAATCCTCTTTATTTATGTAGAATTGGTGGTAATGTTCCCATTCTCATTTTTGATTTTAGTAATTTGAGTCTTCTCTCTCTTTTTCTTAGTTCATCTAGGTAGAGGTCTGTCAATTTTGTTGATCTTTCCAAAAAATCAACTTTGGTTTCATTGATTTTTATCTCTTCTCTATTTCATTGACCTCTAATCTTTATTATTAAATATTTCCTTCCTACTGCTAGATTTGGGTTTAGGTTGTTCTTTTTCTTCTTTTTATTAAATAGTTCCTTAAGATGTGAAGTTCGATTGTGGATTTTGAGATCTCTTTCATTTTTTAATGTGTTTGTTTATCGCTATAAATTTCCACTTTAGCTCTGTTTTTACTGCATCCTGTAAGTTTTGGTGTGTTGTGTTTTTGTTCTTATTTGTCTCCTAGTATTTACTAATTTCCCTTGCAATTTCTTCTTTTTTCCATTGTTTCAGAGTGTGTTATTTAATTTCCACAAATTTGTGAATTTTCCAGCCATACCTCTGTTACTGATTTCTAACTTCATTTGTTGTGGTCAGAGAAGATACTTTATATCATATGTATCTTTGTACACCTGTTGAGACTTAATTTGTGGCCTAACATATAGTCTATCCTAGAAAATGTCCTGTGTGTGCTTAAGAAGAACTTGTATCCTATGTGGTGTTCTCCAAGTGTGGTTTGGTGTCTGATGCTAATTTGGGGAAATTCTCAGTAATAATTATTTCAAATATATCTTTTGATCCTTTCTTTTTGTTCTGGTATTTCCATTATACTTACTTTACGTCTTTTGTAGTTGTCCCACAGCTCTTGGATAATCTGTTCTGATTTTTTTAGTCATTGTTTTCTTTGCTTTTCAGTTTTGGAGGTTTCTATTCACATATCCTCAAGCTCAGAGATTCTTTCCTTAAGTGGGGTTCAGTCTAAAATAAGTCCATCAAAGGCATTCTTCATTTTTATAACATTTTTGATTTCTAGCATTTCTTTTTGGTTCTTTCTTAGAATGTCCATCTCTCTACTTACATTTCTCATCTTTCTTGTATGCTGTCTGTTTTGTCCATTAGAACATTTAGCATATTAATTATAGTTGTTTTAAATTCCTGGTTTGATAATTCCAATATACCTGCCATGTCTGATGCAATGCTTGCTATGTCTCTTCAGTGTGTGTTTTTTGCCTTTTAGTATGCCTTGTAATTTTTTCTTGGTAGCCAGACATGACATACTGCTGTAACTAGGCCTGTAGTAATATGGTGGTAAGGTGTAGGGGGAGGAGAAGCATTCTAAAGTCCTATGAATAGGTCTTAGTCTTTTAATGAGCCTGTGTGTCTGAACTGTGAACTACAGTGTTTCTCAGGCCCTTTCCCCCCACCAGGTGGGATAGGGTGGCTAATAGGGGCTGGAGTTGGTTATTTCACTTCTTCCAGATAGGTTAGGCTCTGATAAAACCCTGGCCAGTTAAGCTCTGGTTAAATAATTTCTCCTGAAGGCAGACCTTGTTAAGAAATAAGCTCTGGCCAGGCGTGGTGGCTCATGCCTGTAATCCTAGCACTCTGGGAGGCCAAGGCGGGTGGATCGCTTGAGGTCAGGAGTTCAAGACCAGCCTGAGCAAGAGCGAGACTCCAATCTCTACTAAAAATAGAAAGAAATTAGCCAGACAACTAAAAATATATAGAAAAAAAAATTAGCTGGGCATGGTGGCACATGCCTGTAGTCTCAGCTACTCAGGAGACTGAGGTAGAAAGTTTGCTTGAGCCCAGGAGTTTGAGGTTCCTGTGAGCTAGGCTGATGCCACGGCACTCACTCTAGCCCAGGTATCAGAGTAAGATGTCTCAAAAAAAGAAATAAGCTCTGATGTATTTCAAAATGATTATTTTCCCCCCTCCCTCAGCCAGAAACAGGAGGAAAATTTTCTCTTGTATTTACTGTGAGAACCTTATGAAGCTCCTAGAGGCAAAAATGCACAAAAGTATGGGGCACTGTAAAGACTGGGTCCTCCTGGAGTTTTTATCTCTCAGACTTGTCCAGGTTGAGCCTCCAGCAATTTGTTGATTACAATTTGGGTTTTTCTACCCTGGCACTAGTTCCTATGGAGGTTTTAGCTCCAGTTAAGTTGTGATTCTGTGTATCCACCTGTCACTCCAATTTTGACAGCAGGGGTTTGCCTTGTGACCTCACTTCTCTTATGAATCGTCAAAGAATTGTTGATTTTTTAGTTTGTTCAAGATTTTGCTTCTTGAGATAGAGTGGCAACTTACAAGCTCCTTATGTGTAGAACTGGAAACCTGGGACTCCCTGGTTTCTTTCTCTCTCCGTTTTTTGATTCAGGGTGTCACTCTGTTGCCTGGTCTAGAATGCAATGGTGTCATCATAGCTCACTGCAACTTCAAACTCTGGGGCTCAAGCGATCCTCCTGCCTCAGCCTCCAGGGTAGCTAGGATAATAGGCATGCACCACTATGCCCAGCTGATTTTTAAAATTTTTTATTTATATATTTTTGAGAGAAGATCTCTCTCTCTGTAGCCCAGGCTAGAGTGCAGTGGTGTTAGCATAGCTCACTGTAACCTCAAACTCCTGGGCTCTAGCAATTCTTCTGCCTCAGCCTCCTGGGTAGCTGCCACTATAGGCATGTACATGCCTGGCTAATTTTTCTATTTTTTTTTTTTTGTAGAGAATGGAATGGGGTCTCGCTCTTGCCCAGGATGGTTTTGAACTCCTAGCCTCAAGCAATCCTCCTGTCTTGGCCTCCCAAAGTGCTAGGATTATAGGTGTGAGCCACCGCACCTGGCCTATTTTTTTATTTTTGTAGAGATGGGGTCTCATTCTTGCCCAGGCTGATCTCAAACTCCTGGCCTCAAGTGATCTTCCTACCTTAGCCTTCTAAAGTGCTAGGACTATGGGTGTGAACCACTGAGCCTGGCCTCCCTTGTCTCTTTTTGATGGAGTTTTTGGTTTAATGGAGAAGGTGACATTAAAAAAATAAACAGATAACTGTAGTCTTTTGTGGTGCCAAGCCTAATGAGGCTCCCTGGGTACACCCTGTCACTACCTGTGCCCCACACTCATACTTCAGCCTTCTTGGCTGACTTTGGCCCTGCTCCATTTCCTTCTCTGCATCTCCTGGAGTTCATCAGTCATGAGATAACTGGGGGGTCATCTTATCCAGGAAACCCTTCTTTCCTTGTTCTTTGACCCCCTCTGGGTCCATTGACCTTCTTCCCTGTGCTCCCACAACACCTGTGCTCCCACAACACCTGTGCTATCCCCGAGGCTGCGTTCTGTCCCATGTTTGGAAAACACCTGTTTGTTTCTGTATGGACAGTCAGACCATTAGTCCTCCAAGGTCCAGGTGAACACTGTGTTCATCTTCACACTTCCAGTTCCTCACCCCATGCCTCCCTCCTAGTAGGTGCTTATCAGATATTTGCAGCTAGAGGATCTTATTTGGGAATCAAACTTTATTCTTACTGGATAACCACCTTGCTTGGACACAGAGCAGGGCCACCCAGGAGAATTGGGGTTTCCTTTCCCTTCTCAGAATGCTGTCTTGGACCATCCATGGTGGAGTTTTTATTAGTACTTTCACCGTCTTTCCCAGAGATAAGAGCCATTTGAATATCCTTTTTCGTAAAGCTCCTGTTCATTTCTGTTGCCCATTTTTCTGATTGTGTGTCTTTTTCTAATCAGTTTATGGGAGTTCTCTATGTCATCAGGAGAGGAATCCTTTGTCATATATATGACATTGGAGAAAACTTCTCCCAGTTCTGGCTTGCCTTTTCTCTTTCTTCGTATTGACTTGATGAATAGATATTCCTAATTTTTATGGGATCTAACTTAGTCTTTTTCTTTATGAGTGGTGCTTTCATACATCCTGCTTATGAAATATTTTCCTACCTCAAGGTTCTGAAATATTTTTCTGTGTTTCTTGTAGAAACTTTATTGTCTTACCTTAAAAATTAAAGCTGAGATTGTTGTCTCCTTCTCAGTGTCTGAGAAAAAGCTTTTAATATTTTATCTTTATGTTGGTTGCTTTCTCATATCAAGGAAATTTCTTTTCATAGTTTGCTAAGAGATTCTATCATGAATGGATATTAAATTCTATCTGGTGCTTTTTCCTCCTTTTAAGATTATCATGTGCCTTCTCCTTTATTCAGTAAATAAGCTAAATTTTATTGAATAAAATTTCAAATATTAACCCAATCTTTTATTCCTAGAATCAGTCTAATTTAGTCATGACATTTCTCTTATTTTATCACTGGATTTGATTTGCTAATATTTTGTTTAGAATTCTCACCACTATTTTCGTAAGTGAGTGGCCTGTAATTTCCTTCTTGTAATGTCCTTTTTGGGTGGTATCAAGGTTGTTCTGGCCGCAGAGGTTAGAAAGTATTCCTTTTTTTTTTTTTCTGTTCTCTGGACCAGTTTGTATGTTATTGGGTTTTATTCTTCTTTAAATGTTTAGAAACATTTGCTGGTGTGAACTTTTAAGCCTAGAGTTGTCTTCATGGAAAGGCTTTAAATTATGAACTCAGATAAATGGATAGAAGAATAGATAATATACTCTTATCCATCTTACATTTTTAGAATTTCTAGTGATGTCACCCCTCATTCCTGATACTGATAATTTGTTGTTGGTGCCTTCTCCTCTTCTTTCGTTTTCTCTGATCAGTATAGCTAGAGGTTTGAAAATTTTATTGATATTTTCAAAAAACAAACTTTATATTGCATTAATTTTTATCTATTTTTCTATTCTCTATTTTATGATTTTATATTCTCACCTTTCTTACTTTATTTCTGATAATTTGCTCTTTTTCTGGCTTCTTAAGGTGAAAGGTGAGTATTGATTTTAGATCTTTCTTTCCTTATGTAGGCTTTTTAGTGCTATAAATTTCCCTGCACATATTACTTTAGCTGCATCCCACAAGTTTTTATGTTTTCATTTTTATTCAGTCCAAATGCTTTCTTTTGTTGGTATTTTTTTCCTTTGATACTTAGATTATTTAGGAGTATATTATCTAGTTTCCAAATACTTAGGGATTTCCAGATGTTTTTGGTTGAATTTTTAATTTTGTATTGCTTTTAAATTATGTGGTCAGAGAGCATATTTCATATGATTTGAATCCTTTTATATTTATTTAGACTGGTTTTATGGTTCAGAACTATGCTGTTTCTTGGAGAATATCTCATGTGCAATGTAAAACAACATGTATTCTGTTGTTGGGTGTAGTATTCTGTAATGGTCAGTTGAGTCCAGTTGGTTAAATATATTGTTCAAGTCTTATAAATTCTTGATGATTTCCTGTCTACTTCTGTAAATTACTGAGAGAGGGGTTTTGCAGTCTTCAAGTGTAATTGTGAATACAACCATTTTTGTTTTCAATTCTATTATTTTTGGTTCCTGTATCCTAAAAATTAGGTTCATACACATTTAGTATATGCTAAATGTTATGTCCACTTGCTGAATTGGCTCCTTTGCCCTTTTACCCTGCAGAGTTCTTGTTTTGAATTCTCCTCAGGCAGATAATATAGCCATCATGGCTTCTTTTGATTTACATGTGCTGCATGTCTCTTTTACACCTTTTTAATTTTCTCTTTGTTTTTCTATTTAAGGTGGGTTTCTTGTAGATAGTATATAGTTGGGTCTTGTGTTTTTATTTTCTCTAATGATCCCTGCCCTGAATAGGAGTGCTTAAACCATTAATGTTATTTATAGGCTGGGCGCAGTGGCTCACACCTGTAATCTTAGCACTCTGGGAGGCCGAGACAGGAGGATCGCTTGAGGTCAGGAGTTTGAAACCATCCTGAGCAAGAGCCAGACCCCATTCTCTACAAAAAATAGAAAAAATTAGCTGGATGTGGTGATTCATGCCTGTAGTCCCAGATACTCTAGCCCGGGCAACAGAGCAAGACTATCTCAAAAAAAAAAAATGTTATTTTTATTGTTGGGTTTAATGATTAGTATCTTACTATTTGTTTTCTATTTTTCTCATCTTTTTTTTATTCTTCTTTTCGTTTTTACTGTCTCATTTTGAATTGATAATATTTACAGCTTCATTTATTATCCACTATTGGACTTTTAGCTATACCTCTTCATTTAGTAGTTGTTCCAGGGGTTACAATATTAATATTTGATTTCTTACTCTCTCTTTAAATAATATTATACTACTACTTCATATATAGAGGTAGAGCCTTAGCAACAGTTTCATTTTTTTCATTTCTTTCCTTTTGTATAATTGTTACCATGCCTTTAATTCATAGAATACATTGATATTGTTATTAGCTTTATGTTATCAAATGTCTTTTAAAATTTTTGAAAATTAGAAAAAAAAATCTCTTTTATATTTACACATATGTTTAGCCATTTAGTGCTCTTCATTTCTTTGTGAAGATTCAATTTACATCTGATATCATTTTTCCTTCTGATTTTTTTCAACATGTCCTATGGTATATAAGTCAGTGGCAATGAATTGTCTCAGCTTTTGCTTGTCTGAAAAGTCTTTATTTTTTTAAGTATATTTTTTGCTGAATATTATTATAAATTCTAGATTAGCAGGATTTATTTTTTCCTCAGCACTTGCAATATGCTACTCTCCTGACATGTAGCCTTCTTTGTTTCTGTTGAGAAGTCTGCTGTCATTCTTTTTTTTTTTTGAGACAGAGTCTCACTGTGTTGCCCGAGCTAGAGTGCCGTGGCATCAGCCTAGCTCACAGCAACCTCAAACTCCTGGGCTCAAGCGATCCTCCTGCCTCAGCCTCCCAAGTAGCTGGGACTATAGGCATGTGCCACCATGCCTGGCTAATTTTTTCTATATATTTTTAGTTGTCCAGCTAATTTCTTTCTATTTTTAGTAGAGACGGGGTCTCACTCTTGCTCAGGCTGGTTTCAAACTCCTGACCTTGAGTGATCCTCCTACCTTGGCCTCCCAGAGTGCTGGGATTACAGGCGTAAGCCACCACGCCCGGCCTCATTCTTGTCTTTGTTTCTTTGTCTGTAATAACCTTTATCTTATTCTTTGGCCACATCTGAGATATTTCTCTTTGTCACTAATTTTCAAAAGTTTTATCATGCTGTGTCTTAGTGTGGTTTTATTTATATTTATTCTCCTTAGGGTTCTTTGAACTTGGACTTGTGGAATTACAATTTTCAGTAAATTTGGAGAAATTTTGGCCACACTTTCTTCAAATATTTTTTCTATTTCCTTCCTTCTCCTGGGTCATCAGTGATCCCTATAGGCTGCTTAATAATGTCCTCCCACAGGTCACTGATGGTCTGTTAATTTATTCTCATTCTTTTTTCTCCCCTGTGTGCTCTGAGTATTGCTGTGTCTTTTAGTTTAACATTATTGTGTGGATCTTTTCCTTTTGAAGTGTCTAATCTGCTGTTAATCCTTTTTTGTTTGTTTTAATATTATATTTTTTACCTCTAGAAATTTTGGTCTTATATATCTTTGCTTTTTCTCCTCATAATCTTGATGTTTTTCTCTATATCCTTGAGCATGTGGCTAGCTATATGTGGCTATTTAAGTCTATATTTAAATTAGCTGAAAGAAAATAAAATTAAAAATTAAAAATTCATTTCCTCAGTCATACTTTCCACATTTCAAGTGCTCAGTAGCTAGATATGGCCTATGGCTTCCTATTGGTGCTGATAAAGAATGTTTCCATCATAGCAGAAGGTCCACTGGACAGCACTATAATCCAGAGCATTCCTTCCAAAATGCACAGCTATCCATGGGCCTCAGTGATGGCTTGCACATTTTTGTTGGCTTCTCATTATCCTCAGTCATCACACCTACCTCCTACCTCCTAGAGAGGCACAAGATACTTCAGTGACATATAGGAATAAAACATTAGGTTGCTATACCTACCTTTTAAACAGAAAAAAAAGGGGGGGATACATTAAGCCAGTTGGGGGGAAGTGAAGCTTAGACAGTGATGCAAGTGATGGGGAGCAGCTATAAATACAGATGAAGCTTTGCTCCCTTGCCTGCCACTCACCGTCTGCTGTGTGGGCCACCAGTTCCTAAGTTTCATGGAAGATAATTTTCTACAGATGGGATTGGGGGTGGGTGTGAAGCTCAGGTGATGATGCATGGCCCAGTTCCTAACAGGCCATGGACCAGTACCAGGCCACAGCCTGGGGGTTGGGTACTGCAGCATTAAGCTTATCATTATTGTGTGGATTGGCAGGATTTATATATTATTTATTTAAAAATAAACAAATTGAGAGTGCTCAAAACTTTATTGCTAGGGTGGTGATGAAGTATTTTGGAGACTAGTAAACTATGTGAGTAAGTTCAGATTGCTTCATAATCTATCTCTAAATATCTTTGCAGCTTTTATCATCCTACAGCCCTCAGCAGCTCTCCTATCACATTGCTGTTTGTTTTTAATGCCTCTTTGACTTTGTGTATATGATTATGCCACATTAATGAAGATTTATTACCAGGCTGGGCTTCACTGAATAGCATAAAATAGAACCATGTTTTCTACCGTTACTTAACACTGATTGTAAATGATTCTAGCATAACTCTCATAATACTCTAGTATAGGATAAATGTTCATAAATATAATATGTTTCCTTGCTAAAATTTAAACTCCTAAAAGGCAGAAAAAAAGGATTTATTTAGGTTAATATTCCTGGCAAGCTGTGACAGTTTAAGACACATTGTAGGAGCTTTATTTTTTAAAAATTAATAAGGAAATACGCTGTTTCTATCATGCCATCTCTTTATTCCACGAAGTAAAACACAAAACAAGGTAAGGGAATATGCAAGCCACATAATATTTTATGGTAAGCTGTCAAAATAAATTTGCTAAGAATATCCCACGTATCTTTTTCATGCCTTCCAATACTGATCATGTTGGATTGAACAGACATGTGCTGTTCTGGGATCTGTGTCATTCAAGGATGTAACTGTGAACTTCACCCGAGACGAATGGCTACGACTGAATGGTACTCAGAAGACCCTGTACCGCGATGTGATGCTGGAGAATTACAGCCACCTGGTCTCCATAGGTGAGAAGTTTTCTTTATGTTATGCCTAACAACATATGTTTCTTTTCTTAGTTCGTAGCTGCCAGAATTTATGGGCCCTTTGTGGAGTTTAATAATATTCATGTGTACATTTCCAGGGACAACGATGATTGTTCCATTTTAGGCACAGAAAGAATGTGTTCTCATCTCCCTACTGAGAGGTTCAAATGGGCACCTTTATTGTGGGACTCCTGAGGCAGCACTTTCATGTCCTTCAGGAGCCCCAGTATCCAAGCAGTACATCAGAAGTCTCACCTTGTATCTTGTTCACAGGATATTGCATTACCAAACCTGATGTGATTTTCAAGTTGGAGCAAGGAGAAGAGCCATGGACATTAGATGGAGAATTCCCAGGCCAGGGTTATCCACGTGAGTTGGTTATCACCAGACCAGAAACAAGCCAGTGGAAATCAGGTGCCAGATGGATTGATTCAGGGGTTGGAACCTTTGGACTGTGTCTCAGATAACCTGAATTACTCCTTCATCTATCACTCATAAATACAAATGCTTTCCTTTCCTGCTTAACTTATAGGGAAGTTTACTATTCTTATACCTAAAATCTAATCCCTCCTTGCCTCATCTTGTACTTTTTTCTTTGTTTCTCTAGTACTCATTTTCCCTCCATTTTCATGGACTCTTTCTTTTTTATTTATCTTCCTCATGTTAATTAATTAAAGTATTTATTCTGAAGATACTCATTTTAGGCCTACTCTGTACCCCTCATGTTCTTCTTTTTGGGGATATGCTGAACAAAATGTCAGGTGGTAATAGAAACAATGAAGAAAATTAAAGCAGGCTAAAAGGAGATAGAGAATGGGTTGTGCTCTTTTAAAAGGTGGTCAAAGAATGCCTGTTTGATGAGATCAGCATTAGAGCAGATAGTTGAATGAAGTAAGTGTGTGAGTTGTGTGGCTTCTGGGAGTTCTAGGCAGAAGGAACAGCCAGGCCAAGTCTCTGGGGCAGGGGTTTGTCTGACGTGTTTTGGGACTAGCAGGGAAGCCAGTGTGGCTGCAGGGAAGTATCCAAGAGGGAAGCTGATGGGAGGTGACATCAGAGAGGTAGCCAAAGTCAGATGATGTCCAGTCTTACAGGTTGTGGTAAAGACTTTGACTTTAATCTGAGTGAGATGGGTAGCTATTAGTGGATTTCAGCAAAAGAGTATGTTTAAAGAGAATTTATCTGGCTACTGTACAGAGAAAATTGGAGATAAAGCAAGGGTGGTGACAAAAGTAGAAACAGAAAGACAGTGTAAAATGATGGCTACCCCCAAATACCACTGAAATACCCTTTTTAAAAGGCAAAGTTGAATTCATTGCTCACCCTGACAATCTTAGTAGCATCTTGGAAGAGAGTGAACAAAGTCAAATTATTATTGTGATTTAAGGGTATAATTTAAGGTGTGTTTTTAATGCAGAGGCTTGATTACTGTTACTATTGGGTAAGGATCATGAGAGAGTGATTTGGGATTTGTGGACACGCTGAGGATTGAAGAGTCCTGCAGAATATATAGCTGATTATCTATGGGAATGTTGGGCAGGCTGTTTAACATACTGACTTCCACACTAGAAAAATATTTTTTCCCTGGGGCCATGGTGTTTTATTAAAACAAAATGATCCTTTCTAATTTGTTATTTTTTATTTTCTGTGTGTGAGGTATATGCTACGCAATCCACGTTTTTAGAATTAAGTTGTCAATATTAATTGTAACAGTAAGAATATCAACAATAAGATTTTCATGAACCAACTGTAGGGTTTTGTTTTATGAGACCCTGGGCTCAAAACTAGCCTGAGTTAAATACAACTCACATGGCAGTCAGTGTGTTAAAAGGGTTTTGGGGAAGCTCCCAAAATGAACAATAAAGTTGTTTATAAGTGTTATCTTCCTGGGCAGGAGTTTCCTGGAATAGTAAAGTCATGTTAATGAAGACAGTGGAATAGGAGTCATGTTAATGGAGATAGTCAGCTGTGTGGGTGTTTTGATGGATTCAGCTCTCACAATTAGGAGATGTTTGTAGTGGTTCGGATGAGAAATGATAGAGCCTTAGACTTTGAGGTAGTGGAGGTGATGAAATGTGGCTGGATGTTTTGAGAGTAGAGCCAGTAGCATTGCTGTGGAATTAGATGTGGAGGATGAGAGAGAGAGAGCAGAGTTAGGGTTAACCTCAATTTTGTCTGAGCAACATGATGATGAGGGAGAGGATGTGTCTACTGGGGATGAAAAAACTGCACAGAAGCAGGTGGGGGAAAATATTTTAAAGAGGTTACTTTAAGAAATGTCAATATCAAGGTGATTATTAGTTATTCAAGTTTAGATACTGATTAGGCACTTGGACATACATTAATAAAATCTGGAGTCTGGGGGAAGATAGGAGTATGTATATAAATCTGAAAGTCATCATTAAAAGATGATATGCAAAGTCATGAGAGTGCCTTGGGGGAATGGATGTAGACAGTAGATGAGAGAAGGGGCTGAGACCCGGGCCTTACAACACTTACAAGTACTGTGCAGGAGGTAGGAGGAAGCCAAGAGATTATGATATCCTGGCAGCCAAGTAAACGTGCTTTTCAAGAAGGAAAGAAGGAATTTCTGGTTTGAATATGGACGTGTGAAGTCAGCATTTTCCCCTTCTCTTCCTGTAAGTCATCCAAAACCATCTAGGATACTGAGAAACAAGTTATGGACTCTAATTTCCTACAAATCTGAGTAATGGCTAAAACCCTAAACTAGGAAGTAGAAGAACTCCTGAAAGCAATAAAAAATCAACCTAGCATGCATGCACCTGGAACCAGAGAGTGAGAGAGAGAGAGAGAGAGAGAGAGAGTGAGAGAGTGTTCTAGGGCAGCTGAACCCAGAAGAAAATGTAAGGGACTTCTAAAATATAAATATAATGATATAATAATAATATCAATTAAAATAATAAAAATGAAATAAATTTAAATGTTCAAGAATTCAGAGAATATTCTCATAAACCCATTTCAAAGAATATTAACTTCAATTAAGAGATAGTAAAATATAATTCAACAGGAGATTATGTGTGAGTGTTGAATTAAACTGAAAACTAAATCTAAAACTAATGTGGGGATTGGATCTCAGGACAGAGTGTGAATGTTGTAGACTTGGACAATGTAAAAAAAAACATTTAGTGGAGGTTGCATCAAAGGATAACATTTAAAGCCAACAAATCAAGTATATATGATCATCCCATGTAACCACTAACAAAGATGAATTAAAATTGGGTGGTGAGTAAGATATAGAAGAATGGAAAGAAATATAATAATTTCTTTATTGTTCATAGTAAAGAATCACTGGGAACTATCTAAAGAAATAGATAACTGAGACTATTGTAAAAAGTTTATAATTTTAAAAGTAACGAGTAAAATGGAAATGTAATTGTTTTTGTTACCAAAAGCAGCACACATTAAATAAAGCAATGTAAATAGTGAAAAGCTCTCTATATAATGTAAATAGCATAACATAAAAATGTGAGCTAAGATCAAATATATTTGCTTGAAATAGTAAATGTAAACATACTGAGCTTACCAATTAAAATAAATGCTACTTTTGGCAGTGGCCCACTTTTTACAACTAAAACTCCTGATAATATAAAAATTAGCTACTTGAGGACTCTGAAAATCAAACAATAGCAAGCAGATTGGGAAGGGAGTCAAAAATTGAAGAAAGGATTCACATGGCTGTGAGTTTCCTGTTTCTATTTTTTTGCTTATCTTCTGTCTTTGGCCCTAGCATGGCCCCAGTACAGAACTGCACATAGCAAAGGCAGCAAAAACTCCAAGAGAAGCCCTCTCTTTCTGAACACGTTAGGAAAAGAGACCCATAGAGCTGGAGTATGTGGGGGGATCCCCATGTTTTCCTCTCTTTTCCTTTTCTAATCCTGCCCTAATGGTAGGCCCAGTTGTGGGGCTGTGCTGTGGCATGTGGTGGTAGGTACATGGGCAGCTAAGACTCTGTGGTCAACTTTGTCATTCTGGCCAGAGGAAACAGGAAAAGGGAAACCTATGAATCGAAGAATGTGGGGGAAGGCTTATATAGGTTTTTTTCTACTCTCTTTTTTCTTGCTGCTTCCTCTCTTGCTCTAAGGTGGCCCTACCTTAATGGAATTGTGGCTAAAATTCTGAGAAAAACCCCTCCTTTGGCCAGAGACCCAGGAAAGTTGCCTTTGGGAGTTGGATAGTGTTGTGGAGAATTCCAGAGAAGAAAGAGCTAGAAAAGAATCACCTGAATTGTGATAAGTCTGGTACAAGTCTGAGAGGCTCACTCTGTACCTGCATGTATGGGATAGACCCAAAGCAGCATAGCAAAGGCTTTGAGAATTCAGTAGCAACAAAAAACCATTGCCCACACCCCAGACTACCACCCAAGTGACTCCTGTTCAGGTCAGACCCAATACAGGATAGCAGAGTCTTGGAAAACTGAACTGATATTGGAACTGGTGCCCATTAAAGGGAAGACAGAATATGTGATCTGAATCTAACTGGATTGATTGCCTCCTGAAACACCACCACCACAGTCATTCTTCAGAGGACCTAGAATTTCACAATGTAATATTAAAAATTTCAAGAATTACTCAGAATACTAAGGGACAAGAAAATCTGACCAATTTTCAAGGGAACAAGCAATCAAGATGATCCAGTTGTTTGAGTAGTAAGACAAGGACTTTAAAAGAGCCATTATAACTATGTTCCATGATATAAAGGTAAACACTATTGAAGTGAATAGAAAGACAGATATCAGAAATAAAAACTATAAAGCTATTTTAAAAATCTAGAAACTTTAGACCTGAAAACTATAATACCTCAAGTGAAAAATTTGCTAGATATGGTCAATAACAGAGTGGAGATGACAGAAGAGTGAGTGAGTGAATGTGGAGATAGGTGAACAGAAATTACTCAGTCTGAAGAAGAGAGAGAAAAAAAGACAGAAAAAACAGTAACAAAATTCGAGGACCTGTGAGATGATACCAAAAGGTCTCATATGCATGTCACTGCAATTCCAGAGGAGGGTGTATTCATTTCCTAGGTCTGCCATAACAAAGACTAGGGACTTCAACAACAGAAATTTATTTTCTTCACTTCTGGGGGGTAGACCAAGTCCAAGATCAAGGTGTGGGGAGGGTTGGTGTCTCACAAGACCTCTCTCCTCAACTTGTGGGTGGTCATTTTCTTTTTATCTTCAGTGGTCTTGTCTCTATGCATGTCTATGTCTTAATCTCCTCTTTTGTAAGGACACTAGTCATATTGGATTAAGGCCAAACCTAGTGACTTCATTTAACCTTAATTACTTCATCAAAAACCCTATATCCAAATATAGTCACCTTCTGAGGTACTGAGGGTTAGGACTTTAACATATGAATTTTGTGGGACACATTCATCCCATAACAGAGGGAAAATAGAGCTTAGTGCAAAAAAAATTGAAACAATAATGGTCAAAACTTTTTTAACATTTGATGAAAGACACAACATTTACAGATTCAAGATGCTTATTCTGGAATAACAAACAAGATAAATGTAATAAAAAACACACCTAGGTATGTCATATTTAAAATACTGAAACTGAAGATAAATGAAACACCTTGAAAGCAGGCAGAGAAAAATGATACATTACATTCAGGGGAATATGATTTGAAATGGCGGTAGATTCTCATCAGAAACCATGGAGACAGATGACAAGTGGCATAACATCTCTAATGTGCTGAAAGAAAAGATCTACCCACCCAGAATTCTGTATCTAATGACATATCCTTCAAGAATGATGGAAATGAAGGAAAACTAAGAAAAATCATCAGCAGACTTGCTTGAAAAGAAATCCTAAAGTTATTTTTAGACTGAAGGGAATTGATACTGGAGGGAAACTTGAAACTTCAGAAGTGAAGAAAAAGCAATAATAATGATTAATATCTGGATAAATATAAATGACTATTACTCTCAAGTTCTTTAAAATATTTATGACTGTTGAAAATAAAAATGGTATCACTGTCCAGTAATATTATAAATGTATATAGATGTAATACATATGACAGCTGCTACACAGTGAGGAGGGTGATGGGGTCTATCTGGTTGTAAGGCATTTACATTTTATGTGAAGTGGTAAAATATTAATGCTAATTAGACTGTGAGTGGCTAGGTATGTATATGGTAAGCCCTAGATCAGCCATTAAAAATACAAAGAAATATAGTCCAAAAGCCAATAGATAAATTAAAATGGAATGCTCAAAAATCTTCAGTAAATTCAAAGGAGGAAAGAGCTAAGAATGGTTTATACATTTTTAAAGCGTTGTGAAAAAAAGATGTAACAGAGACTGTATATTGCTCATGTAACTATTTACAGAAATATTACTTTCTGTCCTTTACAGAAAGTTTGCTGACTTCTGATGAATACTCTTGCATGAACATGAGTGCCAAAATCACAAATAGAGTATTAGCACATACAATCCACAGCATATTAAAAGTGTGCCATATTAAAACATTAAGGAAGAAGATTTTTCTCTGTAGATACTCAAAAGGCATAAAACAGTGAAATAGGATTAGATGGAAAAAAATCTTCCAACCCCATTTATGTATAAGGAGGAAATTCTAGATATATTACTAGTAAATCACCACAATAAGGGTGTCCACTATTATTACCATTTAAAATTTTGAATGAATTAGAAAATATAATCGAGGTTGGGCACAGAGGCTCGTGTGTGTAATCCTAGCACTCTGGGAGGCCGAGGCAGGACGATCACTTGAGCTCAGGAGTTTGAGACCAGCCTGAGCAAGAGTAAGACCCCATCTCTACAAAAAATAGAAAAATTAGCTGGACATGGTGGTGCATGCCTGTTGTCCCAGCTACTTGGGAGGCTGAGGCAAGAGAATTTGTTGAGCCCAGGAGTTTGAGGTTGCAGTGAGCTGTGATAATGCCACTGCACTCTAACTAGACAAGACAGCAAGACCCTGTTCCAATTAAAAAAAAAAAGGAAGAGAGGAAGGTAGGAATGAAGGAAGGAAAGAAAGAAATTGTAATAAGTGTGAAATTATTTGTATTACAGTTGGAAAGGAAGAGATAAAATCGTTATTGGCAGACAATGTAATTGTATATCTGGCCAACTCAGTTGGAAAACAGCCACTTGAAAGATAAAAATGATGAATTGATCTCACTTAAAATAATAACAAAAATTTAAAAAATAGGAACAAATGTATTATATATATGTAAAATTTGGAAATAAGATTGTATCATATTCCTAGATAGGAAGCCACTAAAGGATAGTAAGACTCAGGAACTAAAGATATCATTTTTCTTAAGTGAATCTGTACACATGCCAATAACACATCTCAAATAAAGTTTCCTAGAATATCCTCCAGGATGCACAGGAAACTGATATTGCTTGCTTCTGAGAAGAGAGCTGGGTGGCTGTTAAACATCAGCCAGAGGGAGATTTTTTGCTGTACTTTTTTTGTATTTTTAGAAATTTGAGCCTTGGGAATAGATTATTCAAAAAAAGTATTTTAAAAAAATACAGGAAGGGATATCATATGTGTTACATGGCACTGAGAGATTAAGATCAAGACTAAGAAATGTTGAATTTGGTGTTAGTTGTGATCTTAAAAGTTTTTGGAGAATGGCATGGTAAAACATGATAAGTGGAGGTTCAAACAAGAATGGGGATTTCTTTTTGCTTACATCATGAGCTGGAAAGAATTAAAAAAAAAAAAGAATGGGAATTTTTGCTTCCAGCAGGATGGTAAGCTAGATACTCTGAAGGGCCCTGTCAATGTGATAGGATTAGAATCCAGATAAATTATAACAAGAAGTTTAATACATTTCTGGGTTTTTAAAAACAAGGGAAATCTACAATGTCCAAGAGACAAAACCAAATAAAAATCTAATAATGACCTGAAACTAGAGAAGGGTTCATTTGGCAGAACACAGACATAAAATTGAAGGCAAATGCTGATTTTCACTACTTTGGGGCCAAGCAGATGGGAAAGTGCAAGCTGAGATTTCTACATTGAGTGAGGGCTCTGAAAATCTGGCTGAATGAATCCCTGGTTGTATTGTTAGATTTTTCCTGGCTTCCAGGAGATAGGAAAAAAATCATCTTTTAAGGAAAGGATCTCCACTTTAGCCATCAGGATTCCCACAGATTAAGGGCTCCAAAAATAGGATCTCAAAACAAAAAATTAGCAAGTGCAAATGAACAAATCATTTGTGAGAATCAATAGGACAATTAATTAAAACATGAAGGACTTCAGATTTTGTATAGAGGAGTAAAGTTAAAAAATAACCAAAAGATTACAGAATGCTAAGAATTAGGTTGTAGGGGGGCTTGCCCTCTTAAATGCCAATACTTGTTACACTGCTATAGCAATGAAGAGTGTGATATTGGTGTGAAAATAAATAGGATGGAAATAAGAGCCCAGAACCAGCTCCATACATAAGTGGAAATCAGATATGTGAGAGGAACTGACAAAGGTGAGATTACTCAATAAACAGTGTTGATAAAATTAGTTATCCATATGGGGGAAAACATTTCTGCCTTTTACCATTATTCAGAAATCCATTAAACAGTCAAAACTATAAAACTTTTAGAGAAAAGTATAGTGGAATATGTTTAAAACTGTAATATCTGTGATCTTGAGGTAGGAAAAAATTTCCCAAACAGCACACAAGTAAAAACTATTTTTTACTTTTTGAATAGTGAAATACCATCTTATAGTCTCACATTTGGCAAAAAAAAAAAAAAAAATTTATGATCCTAATTTTGATCACATGATCATTCTTTCTTCTGCAAAGAGTCCCTCAAGCCTGTCTCTGTAATATTTTCTCCAGTGCCTTGTCCATTCTTAAGATTTAAACTTTTTGTGCTTTACCTAATACTTCAAAAAATGCCACCTTCTCTGTCTTGGTCTCATCTGCAGTCTACTCTTCCATTTTATCTGAGGTGTTCTAGTCCTTCATTGTAAAAATGGCAAAAAACAACTAACATCACCTCTTCCAACTTAGATATCTTTTCACGTTTCTTATTTCTAGTTAATTAGTTTCCACCATGTATCTTCTATATCTGACAACCATGAGAATCATCCATTTGTTATACTGATCTCTTATTTTTTTATTTCCTCTTGAAAACTCTCATAGCTTTTATTTTCCAGTGATGTCACTCAAAAACCAGAACTTTATTCTCTCATGATTTATTTGATTACTAATTCTAAGTATATATATTTAAACCTAAAATATGTTTTGTTTTGTCATTGGCCTTATGTAAACATTGGATTGCCCTCTATTAAGACATCTCTTCTTAAAATGAATACCACACCAATCCATATTGATCCCTTTGTTGTTTCACAAAAGTCTTAAGTTCCGTTTGATCTGGCTTCCTAAATATTACTTGTGCATCTTCCCAACATCTGCTCCTCTTCTTCTTGAGATTTGCCCATTCAGATCCTGTTAAGACTAGGGCTTAGGACTGTGCCTGGGATGTATTTGATGCTTGCAGTGCTTATTTTTACATGTAATTTATGTTTGAGCTAAAGTTTTCACCTGTGTTTTGAAGTGCTTCATAATTACTCTAGTCAACATTAATCTCTCCTTGGAATTCCCATTTCACTTGGTGGCTGAACTAAAAGAATCTCAGACTTAATCATATACTATGACACCTGATGATTTCCCCCACCTAAAGGGTCTTCTTCTTACTCTTCTTTTCCTATGTAATATATAATTGATATGTTCATCTATTATACTAATAGATATGTTTATTCAGAAAGCACTTTACAAGTACATATGTCTACTTCACCCCTCTAGATCCTGATTCATAGGGTGTATAGATTGACATAGGACCGTGACAGACTATACCCTGTATTTTGAATCAAAGTTTCCAAATAATTCAGATTCATACTGCTTGTTGAGGGCCACCAACTATATAGCTACTCAGAGGAGTTCAAAGGCAATTGGGGATACATTAGCACCTGCTAGGAACATAGGTTGTTTTGGGGAGAGGTAAACAAAAGTGTATAATATATTTTGAAATTCTGTATTTATCAAGTCCTATTTAGATAAAATTAATACTTTTCAAAGTTGTGTTAATGAAAAGTATACATAATGACTACATTCAGGTTTTTGAGAAAATATAGTTCAAGGGACATAATGTGGAAATTGTGTGTGTGTGTGTGTGTGAAAGAGAGAGAGAGAGAGAGCATGCAAAATGGGGAGAGGGAGAGAGGTGCATTTCCTGGAGGATATCGGAGTAATTAGTAGAGCCAAAGGTGACTAGCAAGTTAGCTGACCATAAGAATCTGTCAGACTTGTGACTTGTGTTTGGTAATGAATATTTTAGAAGATATTTATTTTTGTAAGGTTATCTTGAGCAACTAATATACATCTTCTTTTATCTGTTGGCATATCGATAGTAGGTTATATATATAGAGATCTAGATCATCTTTATTATTGCACATCTAAGCCTTCCTGTAATATTTCTTCTTAACATCCATATCTCTTAAGATTCCTTTTCACTCCATTTCCTATTCATTGGTTTCTGTTGGGCTCACCCCATTTTTGAGTTCCTCTGTCATGCTTTGCCCTACATTCACTGTTCTTGTTTAATTTCCCCTTCTGTTTTCAGTTTTGAGGGTCATATTTTTAAAAATAGCAAATATATGTGTCTTCATTGATAATTCTCCTCCCCATTTTCTAGTATAGCAGATGTTTTTTATTTTAAGTTTTTCTGAACCAAGGAGAAATATGCACTTGGGATTTTATCCTAGGATCCTGGGCCTGAAAATAGAGAGTCAGTGATATAATAAATCTCACTTATATAAGAAATGTATTAAAAATTTTAAAGTACACTTAATTTTTCTCATTTCTAGAAGTCCAGAAATTAAATGACCTGATAAACAGAAGCCAGGAAAACCAAGATAAACATTTGTGGGGCACTTCACTCCTTAGCAACAACACATTCACTAAGAAGAGAGAGAATGTTTTTAGAAAAGCACTTTATCTGGGTACAAACCAGGTTTCTTCAAGAAAAGCACCCTCTCAGTATGACTCATGTGGAATGAGTTTGAATGATATTTCAGAATCAAGTATTAGTGATAAAAATTATGCAAGTAAGAACTTTGATGAAATTAATGTATGCAAGAAGTTGCCTTTTGATAATCAAGAAAAGACTCAAATTGGAAAGAAATGTGATGAACATAACCAAGGCGGGAAATCCTCAAGTCTTAATGAGCACATTATTGAGCAACAAGAAATTAAAACTTTGGGACCTCCTTTGGAAGATAATGAATGTGGAAACACTTTCCCTGAGAAGGCAGCCCTCATAACACATAAGGTGTCCTGTGGTTCTAAGGAACATGGGGAAAATGTCAGTGCCAAGTCAATCCCCACAGTTCATCAGGAACCTCACACAAGGAAGAATCACTCTGAAGTTAATGAGTGTGAGAAGTTAGTCCTCTTTAAACATCAGAAAGTTAATACAGGGCAGAAAACCCATGAATCCAGTGAAAATGAGAATTTCAGCAAGAAGTCACATCTCATACAACCTCATAGAACTCACACAGGAAAGAGAACCTTTGAATGTAGTCATTGTAAGAAATCTTTTTGCCAGGAATCCCATCTCACTCAACATCAGATGACACACATAAGAGAGAAACCATGTGAAAGTAATAAATGTGGGAAAACCTTCCAGAAATCACAACTCACTGACTCTCAGAGAACTCACCCAAAAGAGAAACCCAGTGAATGTGGTAAAACCCCTGTGAAGTCATCCCTCACTGATCACCAGAGAACACAGTCAGAAAAGAAGCTTTATGTATGTAACGAGTGTAAGAAACCTTTTCATCATAGCTCAGCCCTACGAGTCCATCAGAGAATTCACACAGGAGAGAAACCCTATCAGTGTAATGAATGTGGGAAATCTTTCTATGCAAAATCAAACTTCAATCATCATCAAAGAACTCACACAGGGGAGAAACCATATGAATGTAAGGAATGTGGTAAATCTTTCTGTGTGAAATCTAACCTAACTAAACACCAAAAAATACATACTGGGGAGAAACCTTTCAAATGTAATGAATGTGGGAAGACTTTCTTCCAGAAGTCGCAATTTGCTGACCATCAGAGAACACACACAGGGGAGAAACCTTATGGATGTAATGAATGTGGAAAATCTTTCTACTATAAGTCAGCCCTAAATGTACATCAAGGGAAGCATACAGAAGAGAAACCCTATAAATGTACTGAATGTGGGAAATCCTTCTGTTATAAGTCAGCCCTAATTATACATCAAGTAACTCACACAGGTAAGAAACCTTATGATTGTAATGAATGTGGGAAAGCCTTTTGTGTGAAGTCAAATCTCACTAAACATCAGAAAATTCACACAGGGGTGAAACCCTATGACTGTAATGAGTGTGGCAAATCCTTCTCTATGAATTCGATCCTCATTGTACATCAGAGAACTCACACAGGGGAAAAACCCTATGGATGCAATGAATGTGAGAAGTCCTTCTACAAAAAGTCAGCCCTCACTAAACATAGGAGAATTCACACAGGGGAGAGGCCACATGAATGTAACGAATGTGGGAAGTCCTTCCATATGAAATCGACCTTAGTTATACACCAGAGAACTCACACTGGAGAGAAACCTTATAAATGTAATGAATGTGAAAAGTCATTCTATGTGAAGTCACATCTTAATATACATCAGAGAAATCACACAGGAAAGAAACCCCATGTGTGTAATGAATGTGGGAAAGCCTTTGCTATGAAGTCAAACCTCACTGATCATCAGAGAACACATTCACAAGAGAAACCCTATGAATGCAATGAATGTCAGAAAACCTTTCGCCATAAGTCAACCCTAACTGTACATCAGAGAACTCATACAGGGGAGAAACCCTATAAATGTAATGAATGTGGGAAATCCTTTTATATGAAGTCAGCCCTCAGTCAACATCAGAGAATCCATACAGGAGAGAAACCCTATGAATGTAAAGAATGTGGGAAAACCTTCTTCCAGAAGTCACATCTTACTAAACATCAGCGAACACACACAGGGGAGAAACCCTATGAGTGTAATGAATGTGGGAAAACTTTCTTCCAGAAGTCACATCTCATTGAACATCAGAGAACACACACTGGTGAGAAACCCCATGAGTGTAATAAGTGTGGCAAATCCTTTTGCTATAAGTCAGCCTTAACCATTCACCAGAGAACTCACATAGAAGAGAAGCCTTATAAATGTAATGAATGTGACAAATCTTTCTGCATGAAATCACACCTCACTGTGCATCAGAGAACTCACACAGGGAAGAACCCTTTCGAATGTAATGAATGTGGGAAAACTTTTTATGTGAAATCAAACCTCATCAATCATCAGAGAACTCACACAGGGGAGAAGCCCTATGAATGTAATAGATGTGGGAAATCCTTCTGTATGAAGTCAACCCTCACGGTGCATCAACGAACACATACAGGGGAGAAACCCTATGAATGTAACGAATGTGGGAAAACCTTCTGCAAGAAGTCAACTCTTACTAGTCATCAGATAATTCACACAAGAGTGATACCCTAAATTGTAACAAATGTGGAAAATCCTCCTGTGTGAAGTCAAACTTTACCACACCAGAGAAAACTCTTTGGACAAACTTTATGAATGTAATAATGTGGAAAACTCCTTTTGTGTAAATTTAGTCCTTAGTTGGCATCAGAAAACACACAAGTGGTAGGGGCTGGAGGGCTCTCCATGAATGAAATGAAAATGGGGAAATTATTTCATCAAACAAAATATGAAAGAACTCCAATGGGGGGAGCTCTCTGAGACCATCCTGTATAATAGTATCCAACAAAAAATCAAATACAGTACATGCTTCAGAGAAATCACAGGGAAAAAACAATGTGACAAAAGTATAAAAGCATTTACAAAGTCACAGCTTATTGCACATCAGGTAATTGTTATTGGTGTGAAACTATATAAATGTTTTATGTGTATGAATGCCTTTAAGAGAAAAAAAATCAAACATTATATAAGCAGAGAAGATCAAGGAGACATCAATTTAGGAGATAGAGAGACTTTTTTTCTCTAGAAATAATGTAATATAATTCATGTTTCAGTTGTGCTACCAAATTTTGAAAATACAACAAATATATCTAATGCTAATGATATTCATTGTTGGACCATGCAGCCTTTTGAAAAACACAAGTTGCAGCAGCAAGCTGACAGCATTACATACTTGAGTACCTGAGATAAGTAGGACTTACATATGTTAGTAGGCAACATACATATGATGTGTATATTTGATTTACATAGTGGAACTCAACATAGTTGTCAGTAGGAAATGTCTCCCCATAGCTTAAGCACTGTTATGACAGGTTTCCCACACTAGATGCCACCAGTGTTTCTTTGTATTTTTATAGTACAATATACAGTATAAGTGACATGCTTGACAAACTTGAAGTAAATAAAATTAAGTGAGAAAAGATATAGAGAACTATATAGCTTGCTACCTTTTGTGTATGAACTTAATTCATACACAGTGGAAGCGTGTGTGTGTATGCATATATACACACACACACATATATAAAATGTGTGTATGTATGTATATATGTGTGTGTGTATATGTAGCTTATTTTTGCAAATAAGGATAAACTACAAACTGGAAGGATAAACTACAAACTAGAAAATGAATACCTATGGAGACAGGAATGAATAGGGTAGTGGGCCCAAGGATGGAGGCAAGGCTTCTTTGTATATACCTTTTGATGAAGTTTTGACCTCTGAATAAATGAAATTGATTAATGTATTCAAAAAGAAAAGCGGATTCTGAAATTGAAAGCAGAGAGAAATCAGTCTAAGTTTATATAAATTGGTAACTTAACCACATAGAAAAAGTCAGTTTTTCAAGAGACCTCTGAACACAGTATTTTCACTGTACATCCTTAGTGGGATGTTTTTCAGGACAAAAAGAACTGTAAAAAAACGATAAATGTCACTCATTAATTTCCATGTTAGTAACACTGGTGTTATTTTGAATCTATTTTGTATGTTATAGGTTCAAGCAAAAATAAATTGTTAAAGTTACCAGGAACCAAAATTTCCAGTTTGAGAGATGACCATAAAAAAATCAAAGTATTTATATAAAATTCCCATAATGACAAATACGAATTGAAAATGTTACCCATTTAAAATACATGTATATACATTTCCTAGCTCTGTTCACTGAGAGGGCCTAGAAGCAATGACACCCAGTAGTGATGAGCAAATTTAGTCCCTAACAATGCTGCTAAAGGAACCAGGACTCCTTGGAGAAATAGCTGGATCTAGATCTGGGTCTTGAAGTGTCCAAGGTGAGCCTGGGACCTCCAGGGTCAGAAACCAAGGAAGCACTCAAAGATTAATGGGAATGTGAGAAAGGACACAGAAGCTAGCTAGAAGAGGCTCCCACTGGCCAAATTTGAGGCACTTTGATGATTAAAAAGAATGACTAATTGACTGTAACATTTTGAATAAACAAAAACCTAAGTCCACAGTGATACAAAAAAGAGAAAGATGCTAAAGTCATTTCTACCATTAAAGGCGACTCTTAAACAAACTCCTTACTCTGTAATTAGGGGGAAAGAATTAGGTTTTCATCCTGCCCTTTTAGTAGGAGCAGTTGTTCATATCCATCATGGAAAGCTATTTGTTATCAAATAATGTCAGCTAATAAATGCAGAAGGAATGACAGAATTTGGAAACTTGCTTATTTGCAACCCTGAGTGCATATAGGCAAAGATCATGAATGAATGCTAAAATCACTAGATGTGAGGGATATGGGATGCTTGTTAGTGCTAGAGTATCTCCCACAGATACTCATTGAAACTGGAAAAAAAGTACCTTAACAATGGAATGACTGCCCCACTTTAACCAACTGATCAAATGTAACAGTAATAGTAGCGACATGTGCCTCTTGACGAAATGCAGTATGAAGTAGTTGTGTTGGCAGTATTTTTTTTTGCCAGAATATTAAATCTGAATCTAAGTCAGTGTTTAGACTTAACTTTTAGATTACAGGAAATACGGGACACAGAGGAACAACATCAGTTGAGCAAATAAATCAAGCAAATCCAGAATGTGGGACATTTATAAGCTATCTGTCTTGGTCTCATAAAAAAGTCTGTGTCATTTTTAAAAAGAAAAGGTGAGGGGATTGTTTTTTAGTAAAGACACATAATTAAATGCAGTGCATAGGCCTTGATTGAATCCAAAAGACATTAGGCCCAACAAGGCATCTACATAGATACTTTGGAGTCAGTTGGAGGAATTTGAGTATGGAATGGGTTTTAGATGACATTATAGAATTAGAGTTAATTTTCTTAGGTATGATAATTGTTATGTCAGTGTCTGTTTCTAAGACCCACACGCTGAATATATAGAGATGAACTGTCATGATGTCTGCAGCTTTGAAGTGGTTCAGGAAAAATATACATACATAGATAGATGAAGCAAAAATGGCAGAATTTTAGCACGTGTTGAACTTAGTGTTAGGTACATGGGTATTCATTATACTTTCTTAAAAGAGTTTTGTTTGAAATTTTTTATAATAAAAAGTTTTAGAGAAGTACCACACCACTTATTATTTCTTGGCATATACAAATAGTTCTGCCTGTTGTTGCTGATCTGCTTATCAATAAAGAAACCAAACAATGCCTTTTTAAAAAGTGTTCAACTGTCTTGAGTTTTATTTACTTTAATAATGCATTTCAGAATGTATGCAAAGGGAGGGTTCACTGTTAGCACAAGCTTGTGTTAAGAACTAGCTGCAAACAGTAGTGCTCATTACACTCTGACAGTAAAAACTTCTGTATAAAGAAATTACCCTTCTCTTTCTACTCCTGACATATTTCCAAGGAATGCCTAAAGAGGTACAGTGGCACAGCTCAAGTGGTTGGATCCCAGGAACCCTTTGCATAACAGGATGGCAGCCATTGTGCCTTGATTCTTTCTCCCTTGTTAACCTGTATTTCCATGCAGCAGGTTGGAAGGCTGCTCTCTGCTCCTTCCTTGCTGAAGAACCTTGATATGGTCCGGTTTTCCTCTCCTCACCAGGAATTGTTTGGGTTAGGCATATGACTAAGCACTGGCTACTAGGATGTGTAGGGAAGTATTTAATATTTTGGGTGACTTTTGGAAAAGGTTTCAGCATTGATAAAGAGACAGTGAACATAATGGCTTTAAACTTCTGAATATAAACATTGGTTGCATCTTGTGGTTAGGACTGGTGATCTGAGGATGGAGAGCAGAATGAGAAAGCTTGGCCAGTGATTGTTACAGCGTACTGAATTTAGTGGCTCTGAAGTGGTTTTGTATTGCTGGGGTCATTAATTTTCCTTATTGAGTAATAAGCCTGTTGGAGTTGAGCTTTTTGTTATTTGAAGCTATAAAAGGCATCCTAATTTGAAAAGGGATACATTTTAAAAATATTGTGTAATTCACAAGTGTTAGAGCAATTTGGAGACAAGTTTTTTCTTTTGAGAAAATGAGTCATCAGCTACTTTATGCTCTGTTAATTTCCATGTAATGAGGAAACAGAATATAGTACAGAAATTTTTCATTTGGAACTTAGTTAAATATTAAGTATTCTTTCTCTTCATACAAAACAACCTATTTTTAAAACTCAAGTGAATTTTTCATTGACATTTTCCCATGTTTTCTTGATAACATCTGGCTTGATGAGAGGATCTAATGTTTATTTTCTCAATGAATTGCTAGTTGTCCTGACATCATTTAACTAATCCATATTTTTGTCACTGATTTGAAATATGTTTATCATGTACTAAATTGTTATTTGTAGTGACTTTGTCTTTTGTCTGCTTAGCACTCTCCGCCACATCCTTCTAGAAAGAGAAGCTGAGATCCAGAGCTGGCAATTCTCTGAGGGACCAGTCATCTCACCCATCCTTTTGGCCCAGCTTGATTTTTCCAGGGAAGGAATTTGATCTAAAAGAGGCCAATGAGAGTTATTGTTCAGATTTTGTAATGGGAGATCATTGTAGAGCAGTTTTTGTTTGTTTGTTTTGACCGTGGAGTTGCCGGCTTGATTATATTGGGTTTTAACTTATTTGCAGTCTTAGTCCTGATTCATAGCTTGAGAGCATAGTCATGCATCACTTAATGATGGGGTGCGTTCTGAGAAATGCATTGTTAGGTAATTTAATCATTGTTTGAACATCATGGAGTGTACTTCCACAAACCTAGATGGTATAGCCTACTATACACCTAGGCTATATGGTATGGCCTATTGCTTCTAGGTTAAAAACCTGTACAGCATGATACTGTATTGAATAATGTATGCAATTGGAACAAAATGGTAAGTATTTGTGCACTTAAACATATCTAAACTTAGAAAAGGTATTGTAAAAATGTGGTATAATCTTAGGGAGCTGGGCATGGTGGCTCAAGCCTGTAATCTCAGCTACTTGGAAGGCTGAGGCAGGAAGATCACTTTAGACCAGGAGTTTGATGCCATTTTGGGCAACATAGCAAGACCCCATACCTACAAAACAAAATGATATATTGTGGGACCACCATTGTGTGCGCAGTACATCATTGACAGACATATCATTATGCAGCTCATGACTGTATTCCAGTTCTTTCTGATTTTTGTTCTTTTACTGAACTACTTTATAATTGTGCTAAAGAGAGATCATGTTTCAAATGCTCTTGCTTTATAATCCTTTTCCATATATTGATGAGTCTCTCTTCATTCTATTTTTCAAATTTTTCTTGTCTTTTCCTACATTAGTTCTCAGAGATGACCTTTGGAATGGACTTATTAGGCTCTCCACTCCAAAGCCTTTAGGGATTGTGATTGAATTTGTATTTAAATTTAGTCTCAACTTCCCACTGAGAGTGGCCTACTCTTAATCCAGCTGGCTTGAACCACTCCCTGGGGGCCAATCAGAGACTGGGAGCTCACTCTGCAACTGTTTCCCCTGCCCAGGGACAGGCCCGTGGTTCCCCAAGCAGCATTGCTATTACGCACTGAGCATTCCTGGGACCCCATGCCTGCCTCCTCTTACCTCCAATTGTCTCCTTTGTTATAGCTTGCTTGCTTCTTTCCCTTCCTTCCCTTTTCTTCTTTCCCTTCCTTTTCTTTCTTAATTTTTTTCTTTCCTTCATTTCTTCCTTTCCTTTCCTTTTTTCTTTCTTTCCTTCCTCCCTCCCTCCTTCCTTCTCCTCCACCCCCTGCTAGAGATTGACTTTCCATCCACCTGCTTATCCAAAGGCTTCCGGCTTCCAGGCGAGGTGGGAGGACTTTTTTGTTGAAGTTGGGGGCATTTGCTGGATGCTTTGTCCATTGTTTAAGAATGATATCTCCTCTAACAAATACAGATAGCATAATAGAAGTTCAGTTTTCAATTACATGAAGTTTAAAATCAGCACTCTTGCTTAGAGAGTGGCTTCTAGGGACTTCAGTTTTTCTGTCAATGGCCTCTCAGTTCTCCCTCATGAGGCTTCCAAGGTCAATCTGCTCATTAACAGGGAGAGAGGATGGAGAGGACACATCATCACCAGTGGCAAGTGACACAACAATTCTCAATTCTACTGGTGAAAATTTGTCATGAGGCCCCACCCATCTGGTACAAGGGCCTGGTAGGTCTGGTCTGTGCTTGGAGAGCTGTCTCTGTGATCTTCCTTTCTACTCGGGTCTTGGCAGGCATCTAGCCAACTCTATCATGTCCTTAGGCTTTGCTTTCCATCTTAACTGCCCTTTTGTCTAGCCAGTTGACCATTTGACTGAATGATGCTTTGACTATGGAGGGAGTTACCCCATCTTTTCTTCATCACCATATCTGCCAAGCCCCCTTCTCTACCAGTCTCCCTCCTAACAAACATAATTATTCCCTTGCCTTCTAACCATGGCAACTTCATCTTTCCCCTGGACTTTTACTCAGCACCCTCTTCCCCAAGGTGCTGTGTCCCATCTTGGGCCCCATGTACTCTCTCTACAGCAGCCATACTGTTTTTTTCTTGTTTTTTTTAAAGTTTGAGGTTAACAACATGATGTTAAAGGATACATATAGTAAAATGGTTGCTATGGTGAAGCAGATTAACATATCTGTCATCTCACAGTTATATGTATATATTTTTTTGAGACAGAGTCTCACTCTGTTGCTGGGGCTACAGTGCTGTGGCATCAGCCTAGCTCAAAGCAACCTTAAACTCCTGGGTTCAAGCAATCCTTCTGCCTCAGCCTCTCAGGTAGCTGGAACTACAGGCATGTGCCACCATGCCCGGCTAATTTTTTTTATATATTTCTAGTTGGTCAATTAATTTATTTCTATTTTTAGTAGAGATGGGGGTCTCACTCTTGCTCAGGCTGGTTTCGAATTCCTGACCTTGAGCGATGCACCCACCTTGGCCTCCCAGAGTGCTAGGATTACAGGCGTGAGCCACTGCGCCCGGCCGCAGTTATATTTTTTGTGACAAGAATAGCTAAAATCTATTTAACAAAAATCTCTATACAATTTAATTAACTGTAATCCTCACGGTGTACACTAGATCTCTAGACTTGTTCATCTTAAATGTCTGCTATGTTGTATCCTTTGAGCTACATCTCCCCATTTCCTTCCCTCATACCTTCTCTATGCCAATGGTAACCACTGTCTTAGTCTCTATTTCTGTATATCTGACCTTTTTTCCCTTTTTTTAGATTTCACATATAAGTGAGATCATGCAATATTTCTGTGTTTGGTTTATTTCTCATAGCATAATAGCCTCCAGATCATTCATATTGTGGTAAATGGCAGGATCTCCCTTTTAAGGTTGAGTAATGTTACATTGCATATCTATATTCTGCATTTTCTTTATCTGTTTGTCCATCCCTGGACACTTAGGTTGTTTTCATAACTTAGATATTGTGAATAATGCTGCAGTGAACATGGGAGTACAGATAGCTTTATGAGGTGGTGATTTCATCTCCTTTGGGTATATGCCCAGAAGAGGGATTGCTGGATCATATGGTAGTTCTATTTTTAATTTCTTTAGGAGCCTCCATACTGTTTTCCATAATGGCTGTACCAATCTACATTCCACCAACAGTGTATGAGGGTCCCCTTTTCTCTACACTCTTGCCAACATTTATCTTTTGGGTTTTTAAAAATAATAGCTCTTCTAATGGTTGCAAGGTGATATCTCATTTTGGTTTTAATTTACACTTTCCTGATGATTAGTGATGTTGACCATCTTTTCATACATTTGTTGGCCATTTTTATGTCATCTTTTGAGAAACATCTGTTCAGGTCCTTTGCCCATTTTAAATTGAATTATTTGTTTTTCTGCTGTTGAGTTGTAAGTATTCTTTATAAGTTTTGGATATTAACCCCTTATCAGATATGTGGTTTGCAAATATTTTTTCCGAGTCTGTAGTCTTTTCATTTTATTTTTCCTTTGCTGTATAGAAGTTTTTTAGTTTGATGTAGTCTCATTTATTTATTTCTGCTTTTGTAGCCTGAGCATTTGATGTGATAGCCAAAATATCATCGCTAAGGCCAATGTGAAGGAGATTTTCTCTCGTGCTCTCTTTTGAGTTTTATGGTTTCATGTCTTACACTTAGGTCTTTTATCCAGTTTGAGTTAATTTACATGTACTGTGTAGCATAAGGGATAAATTTCATTCTTTTGCTTGTGGAAATCCAGTGTATTGAAGAGACTATCCGTTCTCCATTGTGTGTTCTTGGTGCCCTTTTTGAAAATTATTTGACTGTATATGTTTGGGTTTATTTCTGGACTCTGTATTCTGTTTCATTTATCTGTGTTTCTGTTTTTATGACAACATATTGTTTTGGTTACTACAGCTTTGTAATGTTAAATCAGGGAGTGTGATGACTCCAACTTTGTTTTTCTTGCTCAATATTGCTTTGGCTCTTCTGGGTTTTTTTGTGGTTTCATGAGAATTTTAGGATTTTTTTTTCCTATATCTGTGAAGAAAACATTGGGATTTTGATAGAGATTGTGTCAAACCTGTGTTTAACCTTTGTTATTGGTCTGATCAGGTTTTCTATTTTGGTAGAAGATAGAATTTCCTAATTCAATTTTGGTAGGTTATTCTTTTTTAGGAATTTATCTGTTTTCTCTAGGTTATCCAATTTGTTGGCATATAATTGTTCATAATAGTCCCTTATGATACTTTTTATTTTTGAGGCATCTGTTGCAATGTCTCCACTGTCATTTATGATTTTATTTGAGACTTCTCTATTTTTTTTCTCAGTTTAGCTTGAGGTTTCTTTATTTTGTTTTGTTTTTTCAAAGAACTAACTCTTGATTTTGTTTTTTTTTTTTGTATCGTTTTTCTTTTCTCTATCTTATTTCTGTTCTGATCTTTTTTATTTTTTTCCTTCTGCTAACTTTGGGAGTTTAGTTTGTAAGATCTTATTCTAGCTCCTAGAAACATGTTAGGATATTTATTTGGCATCTTTTTTTTTTTTTAAATAGGCATTCATTGCTATAAATTTGCCCCTTGGAACTTCTATTTGCTGCATATCAGATGTTTTGGTATATTGTGTTTCCATTGCCATTTGTCTCAAGATATTTTTCAATTTCACTTTTGATTTCTTCTTTGACCCTCTGGTTGTTCAGGAGCGTGTTTCCACATACTTGTGAATTTTCTAGATTCCTCCTATTATTGATTTCTAGTTTCATACTAGTGTGGTCAGAAACTATACTAGGTATTATTTCAGTCTTCTCTTGAATTTAAGACTTGTGTTGTGGTCTTACATGTGGTCTATCCTGGAGAATGTTCCGTGTGCACTAGAGAAGAATGTATTCTGCTGTTGGGTGGAACCTTCTTTATGTGTCTGTTAGGTCAGTTTGGTCTAATGTGCAATTCAACTCCAGGATTTCCTTATTAATTATCTGTCTGGTTGATCTGTCTATTTTTGAAAGTGGGGTATTATTATTGAGTTGCTATATATTTCTTTCTTCATGTCCATTAATATTTGCTTTATATATTTAGGTGCTTTGATATTGGGGGCATATATAATTATGTCATCCTGATGACCCAATTATCATTAATAATGATCTTTGTCTAGTGTAACAGTTGTTGACTTGCAGTCCGTTTTATCTGATATAAGTATAGCCACCTCTGCTCTCTTTTGGTTACTATTTGCATGGAATAACTTTCATCTTTTCTCTTTCAGCCTGTGTCCTGATAGCTAAAATGGGTCTTGTGTAGGCAGCATAAAGTTGTATCTTGTTTTTTTTTTTTTTCCTAAAAATCAATTAGGCCACTCTATGTCTTTTGATGGGACTGTTTATTCATTTACATTCAAGGTTGATAGGTAAGGACTTTCTCCTGTCATTCTGTTGTTTTCTGGTTATACTCTAGGTCCTTTCTTTCTTCCTCTCTTGTTTGTGACTTGGTGATTATTCTGGAGTGGCAAGCTTTGATTCCTTTCTCTTTCTCATTTGTGTGTCTGCTATAGTTTTTGTTTTCTGGTTACCATGGGGTTTACATAAAACATCATATAGTTATAATAGGCTATTTTTGGCTGATAACTTTGGTCCCCTGTAAATATTCTAGATTTTTAACCCCCCTCACAATTTCTATTTTTGTTGTCACAATTTATATCTTTTTATATTTTGTATTCCTTTAACACCTTATTTTAGCTATAGTTATTTTTGACCATTTGAACTTTTAACCTTCATACTAGAGATATGAAAGATTTACACACCATTACATTAATGGAGTATTCTTAATTTGACTATGAATTTGCCTCTACCAGTAAGCTTTATGCTTTCATATATTTTCATAATTGTTGTTCTCTCTTTTCTGGTTGAAGAACTCCTGTAAGCAATTCTTGTAAAGCAGGTCCGGTGGTGATGAATTCCCTCAGCTTGCTGTTTTGTCTAAGATGCTATTCTCTTTGTAAATCCTTTTCATTCGTTCTCCCTGTCCTTAAGATCAAGTCTCAATTCCTTACCAGACTTGCTCCTTTCTTCCCATGGTCCTGTGTATGGTTCCCATGGTTCCCCAGGAGATCCTGCCCCTCAGGCCTTGTGCCTGAGCTCTTGTCACACCCAGGCCTGATATCTTGCCCCAACCGTTGGCCACTGGTCCTGGCTCTGGAAAAAACACCTCACACTGCAGATACCAGGATATTAAAGTGCTTTTTCCAGAACGCTTCAGTTCCCTGGGATCTTGGTGGGACCTTTCACTCTAGACCTGAGCCTTTTGACCTGACATACTTCAGGGGACAGTGAGACTGGCAAGTGTTTGTATAAAACACTTCATTCAAAGGGTAAAGAACAGCATCAACTCCAGTGCACTAGCATCATTACAAATAGAGGAAGCACTATTGGTCTTTCTCTAAACTCATGCCCCTCCCACATCTTGGTGTTTGTCAATGCCCTGAGTGTCTTTTATTATATTTCTGTGTATTCAAAGCTCTGCATCTTTTTCTACCAATGGTAATGCATACTCTTTGGTGTCTAGTTTTTAATGTCAAATACGGTTTTGAGGTTTATTGATATTAAAATATTTAAATCATTTATTTTTAATTGTATATATCATTTTACTAATGCATAGCAATTCGTTTTTTATTCTCCTGCTAATGGATATTGAAATAAACTGAATATATGTGTCCCTCCAGAATACACATGTTGAAACCCTAATCCTCATGTGATAGATAGTATTTGATGGTGGGATGTGATTAGGTCATGAAGGTGAATCCCTCACAAATGGGATAGTGCTCTTATAAAAAAGGGCCCAGAGGGCTTCTTCATCCTGGCTCAAGGCAGGCTGTATACACAATGCAAATGAGAGATTCCCAGAGTCCTTGGAGAATCCTCATGGCCAGGTATATCAAGTTTGAACAAATACAGCCTTTGGAAAGCTCCTCCTTCATTGCCAGCCACCCCTCCTAAATATGTAGCCCCCCTTCCCAAGAACATTGCTTTCAAACTGCAGGGCATGGTGGCCCATTATACTGGGCTGTGGAATCAATCCAGAGGATTGGGATACTTTTAGAAATGAAACCTTTTATAATAGAAAACATCAGGGAGCAGCATAATAACAGGATGTGTTGTTCCATGAAATCTTTTTTTCAGTTTCTTCTTCCTGGATGCTTTCCTCCAGATACCTCTGTACCTCACATCCTTATCTCCTCCAGTCCTGTGTTCAGTGCCAACTCAATCAACTTGCCTTGTGACCCTGTTTAAAATGGAACTGTCCCCTTTGGCAGCTGTCTTGTTGTTTCTTTTTTGCACAGCCCTTATCATCACTTACCATGCCACATGCTCTGTTGTCTTGGTCCCTGTTAGAGGGCAGAGATTTGGCACTGCTATAGCCCTGGCACCTGGAACACAGACAGCTTGGTATACAGTAAGTGCACATCACAATGTGTTGAATGAATAAGTGTGTGCATTTTATTGGATAGCAAAGTAAAATGCATTTATTACTGAGGGTTGAAGTAGAAAAAATTAAAAACATTGCTCTAGAGAAACAAGCAAGTGTAAAAAACTTATATGAGAATGTTCATAGAGTGGTTTGCAGCTGTGGGACAATGGAAGCAAACACATGTCAGCTTGGGCTGCTATACTAAAGTGCCTTAGACTGGGTGGCTAATAAACAACAGAAATGTAATTCTCACAGGTATGGAGGCTGGACGTCCAAGATCAGCGTGCCAGCATGCTCAGGCTCTAGTGAAGGCTCTCTTCCGGGTTGTAGACTGCCAATTTCTTGTTGTACTCTCAGTTTGGTGGAAAGAGAGTAAGAGAGCCCTCTGGGATCCCTTTTATAAAGGTGCTAATCCCATTAATGGGGATCCACCCCCATCACCTAATTACCTGCCAAAAGCCCCACCTCCTAATACCTTGGGGTTAGGATTTCAACATATTAATTTGGGGCAGGGGGACCTTCCATTGCAAAGGGGGTGAAAAAGAGGGAAAAATACTCTCTTAGTCTTTGCAGGTTGGCTCTGGGCTGGGCACTCCTTTAATGCTTAGGCAGGCTGTT
Source organism: Lepilemur ruficaudatus (assembly GCA_963574885.1). Taxonomy (NCBI): domain Eukaryota; kingdom Metazoa; phylum Chordata; class Mammalia; order Primates; family Lepilemuridae; genus Lepilemur; species Lepilemur ruficaudatus. The sequence goes on along the minus strand of CAUYRT010010946.1, from coordinate 13,510 downwards.
GACAACACTGCCTTAGCCTTCACTTCCAACTTACACGGAGCCTGAAGGCCAGTTCAGGGTGGGAACATAGGGACTTCTAGGGTCTTAGCTGTGTCCCACTGTGGGCATGCAAAGCCCTTATTCCCCATGACTCTTTTCAACCTTTCTTCTCAGGCTTGTAGATTTGTCTACTGCTCAATTGTCATTCCTTGCCTCAGGCTGCTGCAGCCAATACTTTAAATGCTTTGGGTACAAGCCACCTGGGAAACAGCCCAGGCCAGTGACTACTTTGAATCTAGCAAAACAAAGGGAAACCCTTGCACCAGTCTTATAGACAGCAGCCCAACAGGTAAAACCCACAACCACAATTCTTTGATAATAAGGCCTGTATTTGTCTCCCTGGTCCCAGCAACCTGGGTTGGACCACAGGCTCATCCATTTGGCTACTGTCTGAGGTGTGGGTGATGGTAGGTGGGCAGTTGTAAAAGTTCCAACACTCTCCTACTGCAAAGCTGCTGTGCTCCTTCATTGCCAAGCCTTCCCCTCACATAAGTTTTTGACTGGATTCTAGTATTTGGAAGTTGATTTCTGTCAGTTTTTGCCAGCTCAATTAGATGTTCCAATTGGAACAAAACCCTAGATTTTCCTCACTTGGACTTTTTTGGTGATGTCTCCTCCCGTCAATTCTTTGTTTACTAGTACAAAGGGATGTTTTGTGTGCTTGTATCTTCCCACTCAGCCTTGGAATAAGCTCTTTCTGCAAAGAGTTCTGCAAAGGGTTCCATTTAGTGGGGAATGGTTATTTAGAAATCAAGATCTGGCTACACATTTTTTTAAGATAAAAATACTACATATCCTGTTAGGGATTAAGCATTTTTAACCATGCTAGTACTTTTATTAGGATTGTTACTGATTCTGCTAATACTCTTGTTACAATGATACTGAGTGGGCTGCCCTTCACTTCCTTTTTAATATCTTGTTTTTATTTAGTCATTTTGCATACCACTAGGTTTGGAGGAATGTATATGTTGCATTTTAGAAAAAATGAGTGTTGTTCAGTTTTTGTTGGCTAATTTTGCATCAGTATTGAATTGGCTGCCAAGTAAAGTGGCTTAACCATGATACAAGATTGCCATCTCATATACAATTCCAAACTAACATATAGTGCAGAGAGGTGGGAGAGCCATGTTCCATGATGTGTCAGGAGGCAATGGTTCTTACTTTTCTTCCCCTAAAGCAGGGGTCAGCAAACTATGGTTCACGTGCCAAGTACAACCAGTGCCTATTTCTGTACAGCCTGCAACCTAAGAATGGTATTTACACTTTTAAATAGCCTTTTAAATAAAAGAATAATATTGATGGCATGCGAAAATCATGAAATTTAAATTGCAGTGTCCATCTGCACAATGTTATTGGGACACAGACATCCTCATTCACGTATGCATTGCAACTGCTTTCATGCTACAACAGCAGAGTTGAGTAGCTGCAACAGAGGCTGGATGGGCCAAAGCCCTTAGTATTTCTCTATCTGGCTTTTTTGGGAAAAGTTTACTCACTCTCTTCCCTTTTTAAAGTGTTAGCTTCCTGATGCAAGGTAGCTCTAATTCTATCACAGCCCAAGGGACAGAAGAGGCAGTGAAAGACAAAGTCCTCTTTAAAGAATGTGATTCAGAAGCTGGCACAGGTTGGGTGCAGTGGCTCCTGCCTATAATCTCAGCACTTTGGGAGACTGAGGTGGGAGGATTGTTTGAGGCCAGGAGTTCAAGACCAGCCTGGGCAACACAGTGAAACTCTGTCTCTACGCACAATTGAAAAAAAATTAGCTGGGTGTGGTGGCACATGCCTGCAGTGCCTGCTGTTTGGGAAGCAGAGACAGGAGGATCACTTGAGCCCAGGAGTTAGAGTTGCAGTGAGCTATAATGGTGCCACTGCACTCCAGCATGGGAAAGAGAGCGAGACCTTGTCTCTTAAAAAAGAAGAGCTGGCATGTCATTTCCTCTCATGTTCCATGGGCCCAAACGTGGTCACCTGGCCACACCTAGCTAAAAGGAAAGTGGGGAAATGAAATCTCCAGCTAGGTGCCCAGCGGAGGCTTAAGGAAGGGGGAATCTTACAAAAGTAAAAAGTGAGAACATTGTAGTTCAATTAGCAGTCTGGTGCACTGAGTTCTGTAACGTCATACAGGCATCATAGGTGGTGTGTTCTTTCAACAAAGGAATCATATGCCTAACAGTCTGAGTAGTTTCAACCATTTCACTGAAAGTTGTTGGCCTGGCACAAAGCTGGTAAAAAAGGTACAGACACCACTCAGACACTTGAGCCATGAAACTCTGGCTAAAGCTGAACAGAATATTGGGGAGGATTTTAATTTCTCTGGGCCTTTAATTTTTCTATTTTTAAAAAATGTCCTGGGGAACTGTGCTGAATTAATTCTACTTCTTGGTTTTAAGTATATTTATTATCAACATTGGTTTCTGCGGACCATGTAATGGTTTGAATGTCCCCTCCAAAACTCATGTTGAAATTTAATCCGCAATAAAATATTGGGACGTGGGGCCTTTGAGAGGTGATCGGTCATGAGGGCTCTGTTATCTGTTACCATGAATAGTCTGGTATAAAAGGCAGGTTGGTTCTCTCTGGTGAGTCCCCCCCTGCCACATGATGCCCTGGGTGCCTTGGGACTCTGCAGAGTCCCCACCAGCAAGAAGTTCCTAGCTAGATGCAGATCCTAGACCTTGGACTTCCCAGCATCCAGGACTCTTAAAAAGTACATTTCTTTTCTTTATAAATTACCCACTCAGGTATTCAGTCATAGCACCAGAAAATAGGCTAAGAGAGACCCATTCTTATTTTACTTGATTTCCCTCTTCATACCAAACCCCGCTCCTATTCTCTTCCCGACAGGTATCACACTAAATTTATGGCATTAAATAGTATTGTAACCCATATAGAAGTGTGTATGTGCAAGAGAGAAATTATAATTGACACAAATATTATTTAGTGATATTAAATCTTATTTCATTTTTTTCCATTTATACCAAGAAGATTTTACCAAGTGTGCTACCTGCTAATCCAGCTGTTTACTTCTAACTATGGCACAGCATTCCACTACTTGTGTACCACTTTACTTATATCTCTGCTAGTGTGATGTTCAACTAGGATGTCTCAAAATCTTATTATGAAGAAATTCTACCAGGGGTGGGGAATGTGCGGCCTCAGGCCATATGTGGCCCTGCAGATCCCCAAGTGTGGCCCCTTGACTGAATCCAAACTTCACAGAACAAATCCTTTTATTAAATGGATTTGTTCCATAAAATTTGTATTCAGTCAAAAGGCCGCACTCAAGGATCCAGAAGGCCAATAGAACAAGATCAATTAGAATACATGAGGATATCCCGCAAAGTAGTAAGAAAAGGATAGTATACTCAAAAGAAAGGCTATGATAGTTTGTACTTAAAATCATTAGTAATTACAAAATGTAAGTTAAAACAAAAAACCTCTTTACACCCTTCAGAATGACAAACATTATAGGGATGTAAGTTTTGGTAGGGATGTGAATAGTAATCAAAAAGTTTATATGTAGGACAAAGTGTGTAAAATGACATAGCCATTGTATGACACTCACTGGACAATACCTTTTATCTTTCAATTTGGCACCAGACAAGCATCTTTCAATTTGAGGCCCTTCATTCTTTCTTAATTACAAGAAAATTTTAATTTGTGTATTTTCCTTATATCTTGTCTTGCTTTCTTTTGGGAATCCTAGTATATAGATATTATTTCTATCCTCTACATCTCAATTTTTAATTTTTCACATTGCATTTCTTCATTCCTTCTGATGTCCTGGGAAAAATATTTCCCATTATCACACAGCCCACTAATTTGTTCTTTGGCTGTATCTGTTATATTAATCTCATCTACTGAATTTTTCTTTCATCACAATTATTCATACTCAATAATACACTGTCTTTTGGTGTATTTTTACACATACCACGTACTTTTCTTTTAACTATATTTTCCTTTAAGGATATATATCAAGAACATTTTGAATTCTGGATGTTAGCATTCCATTAAGCTAGGCCTTTTTGTGTAGATGGTATTGTGTGCCTTCTATTAGTACTAATTCCTCATATGCCTGATTACTTTCCTGAACTTTTACTGGGCTATTTGCAAATCTTTTCTGAGAATGAATAGCAGGGAGAAGGTCTAATCCTCTAGTTCCATCTTTCCAAGGTAGGTTTAAATGGAAGTGTGTATTACAAAAAAGAATGCCCTACCACTGCTACCTGGAACGAAACCCCCTTCCCAACTGATCTCTCCCGAGGACACCATTTGACATACTCACACTAGGCACTGCCTCCTTCCAGAAGGTCTCCAGTCACTGCAGTGACTTGGCTTTTGGAGTGAGGAGAGGATGCTCCAGGTTAAATACTCTACCTGTATCTGTCATATCCACTCCTCATCTCAGCCAAGCTCAGGGGATGCTCTAATGGAACCTAAGTGCTACTGTGGTGCCAAGCTGCTTTCCTATCTTATGAAGGCACCGTGGCGGGCTGTGTTCTACTTGGGATACTACTGTGGAGAGTACAATATAGGGGGGAAAGGTATAATGTAGAAAAAGATTATAATTCAAAAGTTTTCTTTAGAACTTGTCTCTGTCTGCCATTACCTCCCCCATGAAAAAGCCCCATCCACCCTGTGTTCCCCTCATTCATGTCTTTAATTCTCTGGACCAATACACTGCTATCACTTCCATGGCATCTCTAGGGTAGGGCCCAGCAGCCCACGCTAATTCTTCAATTTGGCAGGAACCATAGACTTTAAATTCAATGAAGGGAAAAGCAATTTGTTTTTAGGTGATTATCTGTGGTGAGAAGAAAAAAGCAAGATGATTTGCAAAACATTTCCTTGTGTGCTTCACTTTTGTTTAACTAGAGGCATTCTATCAAGCTGGTAATTATTTGGGCTGCAGTCATGTGACTTATACAGCCTTCTTTGAGGAGTTTGACAGCACAGCTAGAAATATCGAGATGGAATAAAGAAGAGGGTGAATCTTTGGTCTCAGAATGTGGCTCTCATGTTAAAAAAGTGTTTTCATTTCAACCTGAGAGACCACAGAAGCAACAACCGAACCACTCCTATCACCCTTGCTGGAATGATTAAAAAAAAAAAATAGGGGACTCTCAGCTCAACCTGCTAGGAAGGGCATTCCTCCTGCTCAGCCTTGAAAAATCCCTCTTGATTTATGAAAACAATGGCATCTTTGAAACTATGAACATGTTACACACAGACTACATTATTGAAGAGGCAGTTTAGAACACTTATATGCAACAGACCCTTTGATATATAGGTACTCTGTAAGAGAAAAAGAATATGATAAGCCATTTAAACTTTTCAAATATTTTACTTAAAATACATATTGTGTTATTAAGCTATAATGACAAACCAGTGTGGGAAACCTTTGCAGATACCATTTCAACAAATATACTATGAATATATAGTTCCTACACAAAACTACAACTTACCAGACTTTTAATTCCTGTTATGTACCATACTCAAAACATCTAGATGAATATGGAGAGAAAGTGCTGAGCAACAAAAACAGGAACAATGTGTGATTTTAATAAATGAAAAATGGCATTTCAGCTCAGTGGCAAAGGGTAAATAATCCAAATAATACAGGCCATCAGGTTAATCATTTGAAAACCAACAAAATTAGACCCTTACTTCAACACCATACATTGTCAACTAACATTGTAGTAATGATCCATGAGTAATACCAATTAGATGACTTCAAACAAAATTTATTCCATGTACTAGAAAAAAGGAGGTATACCTGCAGGACATTGTGTCAGGTTCCAAAGGTTTATTCCGCAGGTCAATGATATGACAGTTCACATTTGTTTCAAGTTGATTTCTAATGCTCAAACTATTTCCGTCAGAATTTACAGAATATAATCTCTATATTAACACCTTAAAATAAATGACTTACCTAAAGTCCACTTCTGAATTGCATAACTCCTACAAAAGTGTAACTCTGTGTCACTTAGATTAGAATGTCTTCAGTTATTATTAATAGTAATAGAGCATCCTAAATCAACTGGCTTAAAAATAAGGTTAGTCTCTCACAAAATAGTCCAAAGGTGGAGTGGCTATAAGGCTGGTTGGTTTAGTGGCTCAATGACATCATGCATGTCCCAAGGTCTTTCAATCTTTCTACTCAGGCCATGATTAACCTATGATCCATTGCTGAAAGACAGTTACCAGGCACCACATCCAGACAAGGTACTGTTCACCAGAATTCCACTTCACCGTGCTTGAGTCCTTGAACCTTTGAGGAAACCTTTTCTAGAAATAACCTCTGTGATATCGCCTTTGTTTATGTTTAGAACTGGGTCCCATGACCACTTTAAACCAACTGCTGACAATGAGAAAGGGACTGTCACTGACTGAAATTAATCAGGATTAATCTCCCAACCTTTGAGAAGTAGATACCCAAACTCTGCCAGCAAATAAGAAGGGAGTGACTAGTGGAGTCACTCAACAATGTCTGCCACAAACCCTTATTAATGTGTTCTATTAATTCATTCAGTAATGGGAAAGAGCAGAGTACAAGGCTTAAAAACATTATCATATCAAATAAAAATACAATTAAATCCTATTTTACACAGCATTTATATTCTTGCACACTTAAGTAAGCATCCAAACGAAAAATAGATGAAAAACAAGATTAAATGAGAATATGTTAAGTGCATCTTTAAATTGTATAGAGTGAATGAGGACTATAGCAGTTTCTTACTCCTGGAGTTTCTGGCATTAACAATTTAAAATTATCTAAGCAAGGTTTTCTATTTTATACATAGATTTCTATCTCTTTTGCTGACTCAGTCACAAATGGAAATAGTTTATTGGTTCTTTACAGGTGATAATTAGCAATGATCAAATGCATTTATAAATGCCAGAGAAGAATGAAAGAAAAAGTATATTTTATATCTATCAAACATTACTTCAAGGACAATGTATATTAGGATATTAACATGGTGGTGCTATTTAGAATGGATAATCTTACCCTATGTATTACAAATTACTCTAATAAGGATACAATGCTTTTTCAAACATGATTCAAACTGATCATACAATTTCTATAATGTAACATACTAAATACAAACCAAAAAATCGCCCCAAAAACATAAGTCCTGTGTTCTTCGGGAACTATTTATATGTGAGTTTAATGTTACTGACTTGATTAGCTATCCTTACGATTTTACAGCTTCTATTTACACAAGGAGTATGTTTATTCACAGCAGATACCTTTATGTTCTGGGTATCTTTTTAAACAAAAAGTTTGCTGTGGCCTCAGAAACATATCTTTTAGTATTAACAATTTCTAAAGGATTATGTTTTCCATATTCCCTAAATTGAGAGATTCCCTGATATGTAAAAAAAGTTCTAATCCATGGTGAAATGTATACACATTCTAAATATTTATAAACTTTTACTCTTGCATTGTCTGGTATCTAATGAATCATATGGTCTTGTAATAATCATGGTCTCTACTCTGAGTTTTCAGATTATATGATGAACACACGGGCTTGTCCACACTCATCTGGGTGAGCCTCTGTTGTGCAATGTGTTTGACTTCCGGTAGGAGTTTCTTATTCGTTATATTGAAAGGATTCTCTCACATAAAATGAGGTCTGACTTCAGAGAAGCCTTCCCACATCTACTATGTTCACATTCCCTCTCCTGTGAATTCTCTGATGGCTATTGAATGCTGATTTGTGGTAGAATTTTTTCCCACATTCAGTACATTCATAGGGTTTCTCTCCCGAATGAGTTCTATAGTGTACAGTGAGGTATGACATCCGAGAGAAGGCTTTTCCACATTCATTACATTCAAAGGGTTTCTCTCCTGAATGAATTCGATGATGTATAGTGAGATATGACATTTGAGAGAAGCATTTCCCACATTCATAACATTCATAGGCTTTCTCTCCTGTGTGTGTTCTCTGATGTCTATTAAGGGCTGAATTCTGGCAGAAGGTTTTCCCACATTCACTACATTCATAGGGTTTCTCTCCTGAATGAATTCTATGATGTATAGTGAGGTATGACATCTGAGAGAAGAATTTTCCACATATATAACATTCATAGGGCTTCTCTCCTTTATGTATTCTCCGATGTCTACAAAGAGCTGAGTTCTGGTAGAAGGTTTTTCCACATTCACTACATTCATAGGGTTTCACTCCTGAATGAGTTCTATGATGTATAGTGAGGTATGACAACTGGGAGAATAATTTTCCACATTCATTACATTCGTAAGGTTTCTCTCCTGTGTGTACTCTCTGATGTCTCATGAGGGCTGAATTCAGGTAGAAGGTTTTCCCACATTCATTACATTCATAGGGTTTCTCTCCTGAATGAGTTCTATAATGTACAGTGAGATATGATAACCGAGAGAAGAATTTACCACATTCATTACATTCATAGGGTTTCTCTCCTGTGTGTGTCCTCAAGTGGGTAGTGAGAGTAGACTTGCGGCAGAAGCATTTCCCACATTCACTACACTTATAGAGTTTCACGCCTGTGTGAATTTTCTGATGGTCATTAAGTGCTGACTTCTGGGAGAAGGTTTTCCCACAGTCATGACAAACATAGGGTCTCTCTCCTGAATGTGTTCTCTGATGTTGTGTGAGGTGTGTCTTCTGGCAAAAGGATTTTCCACAGTAACTACATTCATAGGGCTTCTCTCCTGAGTGAGTTCTCTGATGTTGAATGAGGTGTAACTTCTGGTAAAAGTTTTTCCCACATTCGTTACATTCATAGGGCTTCTCCCCTGTGTGTGTTCTCTGATGTACAGTGAGGGTTCCCTTCTGGCAGAAGGATTTCCCACACTGATTACATTCATAAGGTTTCTCTCCTGTGTGAGTCCTCTGATGTATAATAAATTTTGACTTTTTGCAGAAGGATTTCCCACATTGACTGCATTCATAGGGCTTCATTTCCATGTCAGATCTCTGATGTACACTGAGGTTTGACATTTGGAGAAAGGCTATTTCAGATTCGTTCCACTTATAGGGCTTCTCTTCCATGTGATTAACAAAAACTGGGTCCTTTTGGAAGGCTTTCTGGCATTCAATATATTCAAAAGGTTTCTCCAAAATATGAATTTTCTGATAAATACTTTCTTCATTTAGAGTATAAGCTTCCCCATTTTGATTAAACTCATAAGATTTATCTCCTGGATGAATTTTCTCAAGCTTAATATGGAGGAGTGACTTCCCACATCCACTGCATTCATCAGGTTTCATTCTTGCATAGCTTCCATCACTACTAATATATTCTGAAATAGATGTTAAACTCTTTTCACATGAGTCACATAGGCTATTTTTATAGGGTATTTTTCTTGAAGAAACAGGGTTCGTTTCTACATTTAAAATTTTACCAGGAACATTACCTCTCTCTTCAATCAGGGTCTCATTGATGAACACAGTTTGCCTCGAATGTTTATCTTCAGCTTCCTGGACTCTCTCTATTAAGTCATCAGTTTGCCAGGCTTCATCTAAAAAGAGACAAAATCAACCAACTTTTGTACATCTTCCAGTATAAGATGTGGAATGAGACTTATGAGACACGTATATAAGCATCTCATTGAGGAAAGATGCTAGCTTCATGGACAGATGAAAGTAATTTCAAGTACACTTTTCCCTCTTATTCTTTTGGTTTAGAATCACACACACACACACACACACACACACACACACACACACACCCCTCCTTACTACCTCCAGGTGTGGGGAGAAGGGAAAGTAAACTGACAAAAATGCAAGCACCTTTGATCTCTGCTACTTTATATTTTCTTCAAAAATGGGTATAGAAGATAAAATATAAACACAGAGCCAATGATCAGTAGACAAAGGAAGTTAGATGAACAGTTGACAAGACAGATACCAATATAGTGACGGGCAGTGCTGTTGGACAAGGAGGGTCATAAGATACATTCAAGTAAGGATTTGTTTTGGAGGAGGTGGATCAGCACTTTATACCGTATCATTTCATGTCAAGTTATGAGAGACAGATTAGAATCTAACGCACTACCATCTTACACTGAGATTTTTATGGCAGCATTTTCACTAGTTTACATACTTCTAAACTGTTTTGCTTTTTCCCCCATTCCAAACAATAGAATAAACTAAATTCCCTCATGTTAAAGGAAGAGCCCTGTAACCAAGACTTTAACCCTATAATTCTGTTTCATTTGGAAGGAGAGTCTCAAGAATATATATATGTCCCAACAGGAAATATAAAATAATCCACAGAACATGTCATCCTTTCAGAAGTTGTAGATTTCTTAAATATTCTAGTGAAGCTATGATTTGATACAAAACTCATTCTGACCATGAAATCCTGTCTGTTCCTATTTGGACAATGTAGGATGAACTCTGGTGAGGTGACTGTAGGCAAGTTACTTAATAGTTTTCTGTAGTCAGTATTTTCCACCTGTCAGATGGAGACAATGGCACCTACCTCACACACTTGTTATAGGATTACAGGAGTTAATAAATGTAAAGTGCTCAGAACAGCATTTGGCACAAAACATATGCTCGATAACTTTAGCAAGTATTTTTTCAATTTTCAATCTCCTGACAATTTCTTTAAGCCAGTCCTGTCCCTGACAAACTACTGTCACTTATCTCTGAATGTGAGAGCTTCCTCACTCCTGAGTGTAGTTACAAACCTTAAGAATCAGATTCCCCAACCTGCTCCTAAAATAGTGATTTTTATTTTTAGTTATCTTAGTAATTTTGGGGTAAAAACCTTGCTACGATACTTGCTATCATCCACATTAAGTGAAACCATGTCAACCTTATCCTCCAAAACCTACAATTTCCCTGAATCTGCTCCCAAATTATCAACAGATAAAATGGAAAAAAGAATCTGATAAACAATACTTTTCACCAGCTGGATTTACAATATGGTTCCAAGTCAGGATGACAATTGTCTACCAAAAATATTCTATTCCAGAAAAACTAACCTATTTGTTGGACAAGGAAGGTCATAAGAGACAACCAAGTAGGGATTTGTTTTGGAGGAAATGGGTCAACACTTTATACCTTATCATATCCTATCTAGTTGGGAGAGATGGTCACGATCTAAAGCACCACCGCCTTATGCTAAAATTGTTGTGGTGCCCAACTGACACCCGCAGCATTTCACTCACAAGTCTCTGCTCTTATTGTTTCACTCAGTTTGCCTGACTTCTTGCCTTCATCTACTCAAAATCTACATTTAAAGGGAGTTTCCATGATTTAAAAAAATACTTCTCAAATCCTTTCTCACCTCAATTAACTCCATTTGCCCTTGAAGTTGAAAATAATTACTGTCCATACAATCATTTGAGCACAAAGTGATTCAGCCTTGCATTAGAACATCAGCCTTCCACATAAAACACGGAGTTTTTTTTTTTTTTTTTTTTTTTTTGAGACAGAGTCTCACTGTGTGGCCCGGGCTAGAGTGCCGTGGCATTAGCCTAGCTCACAGCAACCTCAAACTCCTGGGCTCAAGCGATCCTTCTGCCTCAGCCTCCCAAGTAGCTGGGACTACAGGCATGCGCCACCATGCCTGGCTCATTTTTTCTATATATATTTAGTTGGCCAATTAATTTCTTTCTATTATTAGTAGAGACGGGGTCTCGCTCTTGCTCAGGCTGGTTTCGAACTCCTGACCTTGAGCAATCTGCCCGCCTCGGCCTCCCAGAGTGCTAGGATTACAGGCATGAGGCACCGCGCCCGGCCGATTATCTAGTTTTTGTCATGAGATTTGGTGGATATTCTTGGAGCAGTTATCTTTTTCATCTGTAAAATGGGATGATAACAACTAGTACCTCACAGAGTTGTGGGAATAAATTAGACCATATAAGGAAATTCCCTTTGTAAATTACAAGATCATTTATTTGCCTTTAAAATCTCTCTGATAAACATAGCTTATGATTGGAAAACTGCAAAATAATCATGGTACAGATAAACTGGTGATATTGCTTTACTAAAGAATTTTTTTCATATTCCTGAAAGAATTAATTGCATTAACAGTCTGACTATTTCCAATTACTGTCTCACCTTGATTTCATACAGAGACATACTTGACTTTCCAGGGAATATTGGAAATGATTAATCCTCAGTTGGTTAGTGTTTCCTGTTCAATTATATAACAAGACCTGCAACAGTGAATCTTGATAGATATGTAGATCTGTGGTGAGTTGTGAAATGGGGAAAACAGTATTTAAAGTTCATTTCTAAAATAAAGCAGTTCCTCTTCAGTTGACTCTGAGGGAAATATCTTTACTGAAATTTATCTTTTCTCGCTTACAGATTGGCTCCTTATAATAAAATAATAATCAGAGTTTCAGAAAATTCTGGAAAGTAATGTTACCTAGAGTAAAATTAAGATTAGAATTTTTAAGATATTTTTTGTTATAAAGTTTTATATTTATTTTATTTATTTTTATATTATTTATTTATATCTATGAATTATTATTTTTTTCCTTCCTCTTCAGCACAAGGAGTTCAACATGAATTATTATTTACATCTTATTTCTTTTCTTATTTTTTTGATTTTGACTTCTTTATTGTGGTAAAAATATGACATAAAATGTGTTATTTTAACCATTGTACAATTCAGTGGCAATAATTATATTCACAATATTGCACAACCACCTTCACCAAAATAGCTTTTTTTTTTTTTTTTTTGAGACAGAGTCTCACTCTGTTGCCCGGGCTACAGTGAGTGCCGTGGCGTCAGCTTAGCTCACAGCAACCTCAAACTCCTGGGCTTAAGCAATCCTTCTGCCTCAGCCTCCCAAGTAGCTGGGACTACAGGCATGTGCCACCATGCCCAGCTGATTTTTTCTATATATATGTCTTTAGTTGGCCAATTAATTTCTTTCTTTCTATTTATAGTAGAGATGGGGTCTCACTCTTGCTCAGGCTGGTTTCGAACTCCTGACCTTGATCGATCCGCCCGCCTCAGCCTCCCAGAGGGCTAGGATTACAGGCGTGAGCCACCGCGCCCGGCTTGAATAGCCTTTTGAAATGCTTGTAGATATTCTTTTTTGATGCTACACAAAACCTTCACAAGTGACAGTTTCTTTAAAAATGAGTTGCAATGTGGAATCTAAAACAATATCAATGAGCCTTTTTTACTGTTATATTAAAATCCATTTAACTATCCTGTACTCTTTTTTTTTTTTTGAGACATAGTCTCACTGTGTTGCCCAGGCTAGGGTGCCGTGGCATCAGCCTAGCTCACAGCAACCTCAGACTCCTGGGCTCAAGCAAGCCTCCTGCCTCAGCCTCCCGAGTAGCTGGGACTACAGGCATGCGCCACCATGCCCGGCTAATTTTTCTATATCTTTTTAGTTGGCCAATTAATTTCTTTCTATTTTCAGTAGAGACGGGGTCTCGCTCTTGCTCAGGCTGGTCTCGAACTCCTGACCTCGAGCAATCCACTGGCCTCAGCCTCCCAGAGTGCTAGG